>CAUYQV010126292.1:0-13660 GCA_963574575.1 Galagoides demidoff | reverse complement strand
TAAATAAATTTCAGCTAAGTGGACCTAGAGGAAAAGACACCCCAGGAACAAGCACAGCAAGCACCCAGGTCTTGGTTTCTAATACCATTAGAATAAAAGGCACAAGGGTTGATTTTAGGACAGATGAGTCTAGAGCATCTTTAAGCAGCAAAATGAAAATGCTCAACACACAGACACACACACAGACACTCACACAGAGTTTTGGGAGAATGTGAAAGGGAAAGAAGAACCCTCTGAAAGAGCTCCCATGGCTAAAGTTGGGACAAACAGCAAAAAAATAAATAAGCCAAAGTGTCAAATGACATGCTAATATTAAATATTAGCCAAAGCACAAAGTAAAGAGCCGTGAGTCTGTACTGATTGATATAAGTGACTGAATTAATTAACAGGGGAAAGAGACAATTAAAATATAATATGTAACTTATATTTACTTTGCATAAAGGAAACATTTTTAAGTTCTCATCCTGCTTCCTTGTTTACTTCAATTCCACACTATAGAAATAACCACTGTTACAGTTTATTGGATATCTTGCCAGGCCTTTTTTTCCATGGCAATCTTTTCTAATACATTGATTATGTTGAATTTCATATAATCCGTTTAATCTTCTGGATTTCATTCTTTATTTCTTTGTGAATCTCAATCTCCTCACCAAACTTACAACCTGGCATATAGTAAGTGCTCATTAAACAATTCTTAATGAAGGTTCCATAACCATAGCACAGTGGTTACAGTGCTGGCCTCATTCACCAAGGCTAGAGGGTTTGAACCTGGCCTAGGCCAGCTAAACAACGACAACTACAATAGAAAAATAGCTGGGCGTGTGGCGGGCACCTGTAGTTCCAGCTACTTGGTGAGGGGCTGAGGCAAAAGAATCACTTAATAAGTCCAAGAGTTTAAGGTTGCTGTGAGCTGTGATGCCAAAGCAATCTACCAAGGGCAACATAAGACTGTCCAGAAAAAAAAAAAAACCCAAAAAACAATTCTTAATAAATAATATTATTAGAATTCTATCCTTTCATCTACTTACTTGATCTGCCTATGCATAGTAGCAAAAATATATAAATACATAGTACATCATAAAATGTATGTGTGGGAATCATAAGAATGCACCCCCCCAACCCTGACTGCAAGCCAACCTACACCCCAGCTGCAGCACTCTGAAATCTATACCACCTTGGTCCCAATGCCACCTTCTCACTATTACTTGTCAGTGACTGAGCCCAAAGGCATAAAATAGGTCTATCCCTAGGAGACAGGAGGCTCTCTGATGGGTGACTTTCTCTTGGAAACTTTCCAACGGTCTTACGCAACTTTTCAATGGTCTTATCAAACTTCCCTTAGATTCCACTGTAGTTAAAGTACGACGTTTCTACCCAGCCTAACTTCTTTCCCTTTCTCTCTCTCAGAGGAAGATCAGCATTGCAGTCTAACAGCCCTCTCAGGCTTCTCTGCCTTCCCCTCCATGTTCTCTCACATGCCTTTACCCTAATACATTTCCTGCAAGTCTAATTCTATAGTCTGTCTGCTTCTTGGAAGACTTTAACACAGGATTAACAATTTCCATCTGAATAAGATTAACAGCATCTGAGGCTTTAACAATTACCTTGATTTTAAAACAGAAATTCGGTAAACATTCCTATTAGGACCAGTGCCTCAGGCTAAAAAATAATGCTGTAGATGGCCTGGTGTATTGAGAATCTTTGCCAAATTTTTTATTTTACAACATGCCAAAAACTATTTTCTCCTTTTGATTAAATTTAATTTCAACTGACAGTGCTGCTTCTGGCTCTCTCAAGATGCCCTAATTTCCCCCTTACGGCTTTTGCACACTGCTATTCAGTACTTCCTAATGTTAGCTGAACTAGATTCGCTACTCTGAGCAGAATAATGGTCTGCGTTACCCAGAGAAGCTCTAGAGAAGGAATTTTTGCCAGGACTAATTGTTTAAGTATTCTTACGCCAAGAGTATTAGTTCTACACAACTGAATAAGGGCTAAACCTACAAAAATGAATTCAAATTTGCTGGAGTTGTCTTATCATCCATTTTACTTCTTAGCAAATACTTTAAACATTTCTTTCTTTCTTTCTTTTTTTTTTTTTTGGCCAGGGCTGGGTTTGAACCCACCACCTCCAGCATATGGGACCGGCGCCCTGCCCTTTTGAGCCACAGGTACCACCCAACAAATACTTTAGAAAACGTGACTTTATAAAAAGAAAGTTAGCTTTCTCTTGGGAATTTTGTGACACCCATTCACTATAACTTTCATAAAACCAGCCTTTCCTAAGGCTGGAGTTTCATCTCATTTCCCTCTAATAGTCCCACACCTAATTTATCATTATTTTGAACCTCTTATGTAGACAGGGTTGACTATCACTACAAACTAATATTAAATCATTTTACTACATAGTAATTTATACTTATTATATGGTCTTATAATTATTTCATTTAAATTTCCTTCCTGTAAATCCTATTAAGACCGGTAATAGAAAACATTTTCTGCAAAGGGCCAGAGAGTAAATATTTTAGGTTTTGTGGTCTCTATTGCATACTCTTCTTTTGTTTCTTGTTGTCTCATACAAAAACAGGCTACTTAACACATTTGGGACATAGTTTGCTGAAACTTGCTCTAAAAACAAGGTAGAATGGGCAACTTTGTGCCTCTCTTACAGATATCATATAAATATAAATACTTAACAGTAACTAACAGTTATCTTTGTTTTGTTTTGGGGTCAGAGTCTTACTCTGTCACCCTGGATAGAGTGCCATGGTGTCATCATAGCTTACAGCAACCTCAAACTCTTGGGCTTAAGTAGTCCCTTTGTCTCAGCCTCCTGAGGAGCTGGGACTACAGGCACCTGCCATACCAGGCTAATTTTTTTCTATTTTTATTAAAAACAGGGGTCTTGCTTTTGCTAAGGCTGGTCTTGAACTCCTGAGCTCAGGTAATCCACCTGCATCGGCCTCCCAGAGTACTAGGATTACAGGCAGGAGCCACTGAGCCTGGTCCTAACAGTACCTTTTGAAAGCTTACTATGTACCAGGTACTAAGCTAGATGATAATAGCAAAAACCTACAATACTTAATATAACAGGTTTGTTATTACAAATATTAAATTAGTTTAAATGTAATAGTTATGCATCACTTACCAAAAGGGATATATTCTGAGAAATGTGTGTTAGATGATTCCAGCTTATGCAAATATCACAGAGTATGCTTACACAAACCTTAGATGGTATACCTAGGCTACACGGTACAGCCTCTTTCTTCTTGGCTACAAACCTATACAGCACATCACTGTACTGAATATTGTGGTGGCAACTGTGACACACTAGTATTTGTATATCTAAACATGTCTAAATATAGCAAAGGTAATAATGCATTGTGCTATGACATGACAGTTATAAGTGCCACTAGGTGATAGGAATTTTTCAGCTCTATTATAATTTTACATCATCACCATCCTATACACAGTCTGTCATTGACCAAAACATGGTTAGGTGGTACATGATTGTAATTAATCCTTAGAATCACCCTGAGATGGGTACTATCATAAACCCCATCTTTGATGAAGATGCTGAAGCATAGAATGAATGTTAAATGACTTGTCCAAACTCACACAACTAATGATGGTGGAGTTAGCATTAAAACCTAGGCAGACTGGCTTCACAGTCCATATACTCTTAACCATTCTGTTAAAATAATTTCTTTGGCTTAGCTATGCCACAAGAGAGACTCACAAGCAAGAGATTGGCATCAGACTACCCTTTCAGCATAGAAAGTGCTCCAGGCAGAGGATTACAGGAGAAGAATAGACAGAATAATTAGAGCCAATCTTGGAAGAACTTTTATTGGGGACGTTTTTAAGGAAGTGACTTGAGCAAGAGAGAAAAATTAACTCAATAGAATACTAAATCCATCTGAACATCCTGAACTAGCAAGCTAAACTGGTTTAAACGTTGAGACCTAAACAAAATATAATTCTGATTATAAATCCTGGTCCTTTGTAAGTACTTTGTGTTCTTCAGTATAATTTTAAAAAATAAGGCCAGGCACAGTGGCCCACTCCTGTAATATAAGTACTCTGGGTGGCTGAGGAGCGTGGATCACTTGCGCTCAGTTTAAGACCAGCCTGAGCAAGAGTGAGACCCATCTCTACTAAAAATAGAAAAATTAGCCAGTGGTTGAGGGGTGGGGAGGCCTGTAGTTCCAGCTTCTCGGGAGGCTGAGGCAAGAAGATCACTGGAGCCCAAGAGTTTGAGGTTGCTGCGAGCTATGATGCCACAGCACTCTATCCAGGGTGACAGAGTAGTAAGACTTTGTCACAAAAAAAAGGAAAAGAACAAAACTCTGAAGCATCCAAACTACAAATGGATTTTAAAAATCTACTAGAAGAAACATTGATACTAATCATGAAGTAACTTAGAATGTTCCTACGTTGGGCTTTAGATGAGTATGTGGGCTTCACATAAATATAAGTTTTTTTGACTGCTGACATAATATTCTTTGAACCATATAATAAGATTAGTAAGTACCAAACAGAGGGATATTTGACTCTGGACTGGAAAGGTAACATAGGTTAGAATTTTTTATTCCAACTTGTATAAGGCCAACAAAGTAAGAAAACCTAAAACTTGAAATAGATCCTCATGTCCAGTTAATATAAATTCATTTTTATTGAACAAAATAAACCAGAAATGTGAGCAAGAGCTGTCCTGGAACACAAACCTAATATTCTAAGTCCAGCTCCTAAAACAGTCCTGTTAGTCCACTCACTGTCAGGCAGTGCAAAGGGAGAGGTCAAATACAGACACTGTCTGAGGACATGTTGCAAATGTCACAGGGTTCTGCCTCCCCTGTGTAACAGCAATAGCTTTAGGGCTTTATGAGAAGAACTTCAGTATGGTCTCAAGAAAAACCTGGACACAAAATTTAAAAAAAAATTAATTTTTAAAATAAAATTGACTCAGCCAAAAAAAGAAAGAAGGAAGGAAAGATGGAAGGAAGAAAGGAGAGAAAGAAAGCACAGAAAAAAAAGGAAGGAAGGAAAGAAGGAAGAGAAAGGCAGGTAGACACATACCATGATTTAGGAAATATATACCTACAATGTGGAAAATGTGGTAATCTGTATTACATTCTGAATTTTACTATACTTTACATAAATTTTGTAACAATTAGGAATGTGTATATTTATAGTTACAAAATATATGTTCCCAGAGAGAACAGTTTCAAATTTTATAATAGTAAATGGTCTGATTCAAACTGTCCATCCTAGGATTTGGCAATGTCCTACTGCCAATTAAACTTTAAAACCTGTGTGATATCTGAGAGCACAAATATCACCACTGTTTGGCTTGAAGAATTCCTGTCATTTAAACCTACTGCTAATGTCATTAAGGGAAACACACTCTTGAACCTAGAAGACAGCTTCTTGCCGCTGCAAATAATCTGGTTATTTCTCTTGAGGAATACCAGAATAACTTATCAACATTCTATTTGAAACTTGAAGACAGGATGGAAGAATTATCTGGGTTCCCCAGCTTTCTGGTTGTGTTTCCAGTCCATTGCAAGACCTTGCTGTAATTCCCTTGAGTTTCAAAAGATAATACATATTTCTTATTAATTCTTTTTCTTATTTTAAGCAGATTTTAGTTGTGTGCAATCCAAAGAGCCTGACCAAAACAGGCAGCAGGCTTTAATTTGAAATCTAAAAGTCTGTCTAAGCAATCCAATATTGAAGGAGAACAATGGTTTTTAAAAAGTACATGGCAACGTTAAACCTAATCAATGCTATTCATGAGTATCATCTATTTCGAATCACAGATTTTAAGCCAAAATGCATTCAGAGAAAAATACATGTTATTCATGTAGAAATAATACTTCTCAATAGTATAATGCCTATAAAATTAAAAACTGCATTTAACTACATTTTCTGAGACAGTGGCTTTCAAACCTATTTTAGGCAGCAGAACATTTTCTTCTAATGAAATCTTAGGTTCATACCCAATGCAAAGCATAGATGAGAGGAGGGCTGCTCTGGCTGAAACACTCAAATGTCTGGGTGGACCCATGTATGCTCGTGTGAACCTGCAGGCAGGAAACCCTTGCCTGATGGCCACCTTCTTCCCTGCCAGAGACCCCTTCAGGAATCATGAAACCTCTGTGGCCTATGTGAATCAGGGCTTGAAAACCACTGTGTTAAAAAAAGATTCTACACAGCATTACAACTAGGACACCCAATCAATTACATGTCTATTTACCTGTGAGCTTTAAAACATTTTCCATCAACAAAAATATCAACGTCTGGGCAACAAGTTTTCATATAAAGCTTTAATAAATCTTCTCCTAATTCGGATGCAGCTTCCAAGTCACAGTTATCTTTAAAAAAGAAAAATGAGATTAAAAAATAGTTTAAAATTATAAACATCCAAAAATCTTGTTTTCTATTATTAGCAAGAAGCTTAACTATAATACTTAAGCAGTAAATTAAAAATAAAACAAAAACTTTTAAATCATCTATCTTTTCTGCTTTGAAATTCATATATTTTTACCTACTTTCAAATACATAGTTGTGGGTCACTTAAGGATGGGGATACGCTCTGAAAAATGTTATTAGGCTATTTTGCTATTGTGCAAACATCATAGCGCGTACGCATGTAAACCTAAATGGTATAGCCTACTATATGCCTAGGCAATCTCTATAGCCTGTTGCTCCTAGACTACAAACCTGTAAGCAGGGGTGTCCAACCTTATCTGTAGTATTGGATATCACAGGAAAATATGCACAGCTTTTTTTTGCTAATCAGCTTTTGTTGGTGTTTGTGTATTTACTGTGTGGCCCAAGACAACTCTTATTCTTCCAATGTACAGCAGAATAAAGGTGGAACACACTGGCCGTACAGCAACTGTATCGCCGTGGTATTTGTGTATCTAAACATAGAAAAGGTACAGTAAAACTACAATATTATAAACTTACGGGACTATTTTCATAGATGTTGTCCATCATTGACCAAAATGTCACTATACAGTATGTGACTCTATGCTTTTAATATAGATACACATTTAGATGTAAGTAGTATTATCACAAAATTATATACCAAAAATGAAGTCACTTCATGAACATCTGAATTAGCAACTTTTCCAGTACTTAATTCCTTCTAATTCTATACTTGATGAGTATATGACTAGAATGAGTGTGAACTGATAAAAATTCAACTGAAACCACTGAGTATTATTAGAGCACTTACTATGAGTTTACTATTGTACACAAGATGGAAAGCTATAGAAAAAAGCATTTTTAAAAAACTATATTTCAAGCAATTTACTATTTAGGTAGTAGAAAATAAAAGATATGTACACACAAAAAATACTAAACTGTATATTATAGCTCATAGATGATATGTATCCCTATTTATCTAACTACATATTAAAAAAGAAAAATACTACACTGTGTTGAATTAAATTTGATCTGAAGCTGTCTCAGAGTGCCCACATAACGAACTGTAACCTAACATACCAAAACCTAACCCAACTTAGGAATATATATTTTTGGTAATAATTAGCTAGATCTCAGCCATTCACAGTCAAGTTTCAGCCAATCACAGGCAGCCAAATGATCACACCATGTCCAAATAAGGCAAACACCAAGCTGTAGTCAATGAAGCTTTTTCTGTATTGTGCTTCTGCAGATGAATATTCACTGCCAACACTGCATAGTGGAGCTCTCTGAAGCCTCTCTGTTTGTTAGTGCTGCATTTTCCATAAATCATTCTTTGCTAAACAAACTCTGTTAAATTTATTTGTGTAAAATCTTTCTTTTTTTTTTGAGACAGAGCCTCAAGCTATCCCCCTGGGTAGAGTGCCATGGCATCACAGCTCATAGCAATCTCCAACTCCTGGGCTCAAGCGAGTCTCCTGCCTCTGCCTCCCAAGTAGCTGGGACCACAGGTGCCCGCCATAATGCCCAGCCATTTTTTGGTTGCAGCCATCATTGTTGTTTGGCAGGCCCGGGCTGGGGATTCGAACCCACCACCTTAGGTGTACGTGGCTGGCGCCTTAGCCAATTGAGCCACAGGCGCCGAGCCTAAAATTTTTCTTATAACAGAGCTGGTGTTAGAAGTAGGATCTAAAGGAGACCCTCAATAACTGACGGGAGCAATGCATAAACAAGTATAGGTGCCCTATGGAGTTCCTGCATCACTGCTTATTGCTAAGCATTTCAAAGTCACCACCATTAAGTCCCTCTTGGATTCGAGATCCACAATCTGTGTCAAGTTCTCCCAATTTGAGCACTTTTACCCAGGCTGGGTTGAAAAGTGACCACAGAAATACAGGGAGGTAAGGTTATGAGAAGAGGGGAAATAATGGGTTCCTCTGAATCCAAGGAGACCGAGCCTGTTGGAAACTGTTCTTTTCTAGAGAAATGGGTAAACCTTACCAAAGTAATTTAGAATTTTGGTGGCCACAATGGGGAAGTTTTAACCTAAAAAAAAAAAAAAAAAAGAAAAGAAAAATTGCTCATCTATGGGGCACATGGGAAAAAAAGAAAAAAGATCCCTAATACCTCAAAACAATGGGATAGGCAGGGAGTGGTGGCTCACGCCTGTAATCTTAGCACTGTGGGAGGCCAAGGCAGGTGGACAGCCTGAGCTCATGAGTTTGAGACCAGCCTGAGCAAGAGCAAGACCCTGTCTCTAAAACGAACTGGGCACTGTGATGGCCTTATGGTCCCAGCTACTTGGTAGGCTGAGGCAAGGGGATTGCTTGAGCTCAAGAGTTTGAAGTTGCTGTAAGCTATGAAGCCATGGCACTCTACCGAGGACAACAGAGTGAGACTCTGTCTCCCCCTCCCCCCAAAAAAAAGCGGGAGGGGATATATTTTTGATTGGCATAAAGAAGCCTCTAAAAGACTAAATGAATCAAAAATTGCCTCTCTAAAAGATTCCTTTATCAACCAAACTGCCCTTCATTTGATGAATGGATAAGAAAATGTGGTATGGGTACACAGGTATGTATGTACGCCTATGTGCACACACACATATATGTACCATGGAGTACTACTCAGCCATGAAAAGGAATAGAATTGTGTCATTTGCAGCAACTTGGATGGAACTAGAGAACATTATCTTAAGTATCTCAGGAATGGAAAAAACTACCACATGCTGCCACTAGTAAGTGGAAGCTGAATGATGGGTACACACGGTCACGCGGTAGTGTAAAGGATCCTGGAAACTAAGCAGGGGGGAGGGTGGGAGAGGAACGAGAGAGAGAGAGAAAAACTTCCTGTCAGGTACGATATACACTATTCTGGTGAAAGGCACACTAAAAGCCCTGACTTCAGCATGATACAGGTCATCCATATAACTATAGCACTTGTACTCCCTAATACTTAAAAATAAAAATTATTTTAAAAATTAAGATTCCCAGCTTGGCGCCTGTGGCTCAAGTGGCTAAGGTGCCAGCCACATACACCTAAGGTGGCGGGTTCGAATCCAGCCCAGGCCTGCCAAACAACGATGGCTGCGACTAAAAAATAGCCGGGTGTTGTGGCGGGCGCCTGTGGTCCCAGCTACTCGGGAGGCTGAGGCAAGAGAATCACCTAAGCCCAGGAGTTGGAGGTTGCTGTGAGCTGTGTGACACCACCACACTCTACTGTGAGTGATAAAGTGAGACTCTGTCTCCAAAAAAAAAAATGATAGGGAAATAAAAAAATAAAAATTGGCTTGGCGCCTGTGGCTCAAGTGGCTAAGGTGCCAGCCACATACACCTAAGGTGGTGGGCTCGAATCCAGCCTGGGCCACCAAACAATAATGATGCCTGCAACCAAAAAAAAATAGCCAGGCACTGTGGCGGGCGCCTGTGGTCCCAGCCACTTGGGAGGCTGAGGCAGAAGACTCGCTAGAGCCCAGGAGTTGGAGGTTGCTGTGAGCTGTGATGCCACAGCACTCTACCCAGGGCGACACTTGAGGCTCTGTCTCAATAAATAAATAAATTAATTAATTAATTAATAAATAATAAAAATCAAAAGATTCCTTTAAGAAGGCAAGTGAAAGTAAAAAGACAAATAAAAAACTTAAACAACTAATTGATAAAAAGAGAAAAAAAAACTGTACTTTGACTAACTCTGACTTCACCTTCACTCTCTTTGTCCTCCTCTGTCTACTCGGAATCTACTTTTTCATTAGTTACAGTCTCACCCTGAATACAAAAAGAAGGCTAGACAAATACCCTAGCAAATTAAGCCCTCAGATCAACCAAGTATGCTTCTTTAACCACCTTTATACTATGGTCAAAATCTGGCATTCAGAGCAATAGTGATAGGTTTCCTTGCCCCCAACAAAACCTTCCCAAAATCGCTGAGGAATTTAGAATTCTCATTGGAGTGTATGATCTAGGATTCCTTGATCGTTACCAATTTATTCACATGACACTGGGATCTGAAAAATCCTGTAAATAGCTGAAACCAAATGGGAGATATCTGAGAAAGATATCAAAGATCTTACCGTTCAATCTTTCAGGGATGGACCAAAAAAAAAAAGGACTAGGAAAATAGCAAACCATCTCTTAGAGCAGTGGTTCTCAACCTTCCTAATGCTGCAGCCCTTTAATACAGTTCTTGAGAACTGCTATCTTAGAGGATGTGAAAGTTGATCATATGAACTGGGTTATCCTTACCATACCCAAGCTAATTGGGTAGAGGGGATGGGGGAGAAAGTATTCATGGTACATAACATCGTTCCAGAAACATGCTTCTCTGCAAGTCCAACTGCTGAAACTATTACAACCTGCAAACAGTTTTATCTATAGCTTCTGGAATAACTTGCCCCAGCTCTAGGATTAATTTTTCCCACCACCATCACTCACCAATCAGAGTTTACCAGCTCCCCAAAGCTTTACTAATACCAATGAACTTTCTCTCTAGACAACATGTAACATTCCTCTTTTTTACAAAACCTCCAACCCTTTCTGCTTTTTTAAACCTGCTAAAGACTACTAAGTCTGTGTGTATGTCCTGAATTGTAATTCTTTCTTCCCACATTAAATGCTAAATTTAGAGAATCTCTATATTTTTGACTTCAACAAATCCATCCCCAAAGTATTTCCTCTCAATAACCTGATTGGTCTTCCATTCAAACTTGTAAACAAAAAAACGATAAACCAGTTTCTCCATATAAGGTGTGACCTAATTAAAATCCTAAGTACCCTCCCCCCCAAACTGAACAGACCCTTCTGGCCAAGGGGACCCCAAAGAAGCCTTAAAGCTGAATTCCTAGCCATGACAAGACAGGGGGTCAGATTTGCATCATTTAACTTCTCCCTTGCTAACAGCCATTAAGCTTTATTTCCTAAGGCCAGACTAGCATTCTTTCCTGAGAAAAGACCACACCAACCATGAAGTTGTTTTGACAGTCTACAGAACATGTGAAGAGAGGGTTTTACCTTTTTGACATAAAGGGCAGCCTTTTTTAGGTTTTTTTTTTTTTTTTGTAGATAGAGTCTCACTTTTTCGACCTCGGTAGATGCAGTGGAGTCGCTCCAGCAACCTCCAACTCCTGGGCTTAGGCGATTCTTCTGCCTCAGCCTCCCAAGTAGCTGGGACTACAGGCAGCCACCACAACGCCCTGCAGGGCAGCCTTTTAAAATTTCTTTTTTGAGACAGAGTCCCACTCTGTCCCAAGGGTAGAGTGTAGTGGCATCATTATAGCTCAGTGATCTCAAACTCCTGGGCTCAAACAATCCTTGTGAGGAGCTGGGACTAAAGGCGCCTCCACAACAGCTGGCTAATTTTTCTATTTTTAGTAGAGATGGGGTCTTGCACTTGCTCAGGCCAGTCTTGAACTCCTATGCTCAAGCAATCCATCTGCCTTGGCCTCCCAGAGTGCTGGGATTACAGATATGAGCCTCCACCTCCAATGAGGGCGGCTAATTCTATGCAAGAACCCCTTTAAAGCAGGGGTCCTCCGACTTAATAGCCCCTGGACCACATGCAGCCCGCGGACCCCTTAAAAGCAGGGGTCCTCAAGCTATAGCCCCTGGGCCACATGCAGCCCCCGGACCCCTTTAAAGCAGGGGTCCTCCGACTTACAGCCTCTGGGCCGCATGCAGCCCCCGGACCCCCTTAAAGCAGGGGTCCTCAAACTACAGACCATGGGCCACATGTAGCCCATGGGGCCCTTCGAAGCAGGGTCCTCAACTACAGCCCGTTTGCCACATGCAGCCTCCCCAGGATATTTATCCTGCCCCCGCCAGGTGTTATTGCCGCCGCTGCCTCTCCCGCTGGGCAGCCGACCGGTCCCAGGCCCGCAGTGCGCATGTGTGGAATGTGCGCCTCGCTCTCCGACTCCCTTCCTTCTCTCTGTCTCTCGACTCCTCCTCTCAGCCTCAGGTGTGATCTGATGAGTCACGAGCTTGCCTGTGCAGCACCTGCTGCTGCCCGAGGACCCAGGGAAGAACAAGAAAGAATTTTGTTATTTTTCTGAAGTTAGGAGAGCCTTTTTTTTTTTTTTAAAGTTGGTTAGTTGGTTGGGGGTGGTTCTTAGGGGGGGTTGCATCACAGTGATAACGCAAATAGCGCTCAGTGCTAATAATGGTCAGTGCTCAGAGGTAATGCAAATGGTCAGTGCTCAGTGGTAATGATAATTGTAAGTGCTCAGTGTTAATGCACATAGTGATCAGCACTCAGTATTAATGCAAATTATCAGCGGTCAGTGTTATCGCAAATGGTCAAGAGTCAGTGTTAATGCAAATAGTCAGTGCTCAGTGTTATCACATGGGGACCCCAAACTAGTAATCTGCCTAGGGCCCCATGGGAACTTAATCCGGCTCTGCAGGCAGCCGAGGAGTAGGAAACCCAATTTAATTGACAGTAAGTGCATTTATATTCTGATTGCTATTCAGTTGTGTATGATGTTGTATGTTGTGCCCAGGTTCACAATGTTGCGATCTCTGAGCAGTGTGAGTTCAGCTATATGCTTGTGTAAGGTGACCAGACGTCCCACTTTTGGCAGGACAGTCCCAATTTTTAACAATTTGTCCCGTGAATGCACAACAAGCTAGGGAATGGCAGGAGAATGGGAAGGGAATATATGGTTTTTGGCTATTTCTCCAGGATATGAGTTTTATATTATTTTTGTTAATTTTATAATGTTAAACTTTAATAATAACAAATAATTGTTGAGAACTGATTAACAAAGATCGCATTGTTGATCAGTTGTTAGAATTCCACAACCATTGTTTGGACTTAATGAACAATGGCATTTTGGGGCATTGGCAATGACGAAAACTTTTTGTAACTGTCTCTCAGACAATACACATCGTACTGCGTGCTAACAATACACATCGTACTGCGTGCTAGTGCTAGTTAAACAAGTGATGTCAACAAATCAGCTATTCAGATAATTTAGGTATGTAACTTATTTATTTCATGAATTTAGCAGACAGTACTTGTATTATTTATATTTTATAGTGGCGGCAAAAAGTCTAGCACCGGCCTTGAAAGTGACATTTACGACTTAACAAGATATCATTATTAAAAAAACATATTGATAAGGAAAAGGTTAAATCTTGGGCATCAGCAAAAATCACAATAGAGAACAAATGGTTAGAAATATTTCATCATTTTGAAACAAACCATGTTCCATACAATAATGCACTAAAAATTG
>CAUYQV010126290.1:0-24128 GCA_963574575.1 Galagoides demidoff | reverse complement strand
CTAGTTAAAATCTTCATATTGTAAATATATAAAATTAAAATATGAATAACAAAGTTAGATTATATGGCTAAATCAGTACTAGTCTAATGCAACTCCTTTGTACTCTTCATATGGCCTTTAACAACTTGTTTAGTGGCTTGGCGCCTGTAGCTCAGTGGCTACAGTGCCAACCTCATACACTGGAGCTGGCAGGTTCTAATCCAGCCCAGTCCTGCCAAACGACAGTGACAACTATAACCAAAAAATAGTCAGGTGCTGTGGCGGGTGCCTGTAGTCCCAGCTACTTGGAAGGTTGAGGCAAGAGAATTGCTGAAGCCTAAGAGTTTCAGCTATGAGCTGTGATGCCACAGCACTCTACTGAATAAATTAATAAATAGATAAATAAGTAAAAACTTGTTTAGTTCCACACAAACAATGTGGGGAAGAAACTCAAGTTTTGTTAAGTAAGACTGTCTCCGCTTCAGCTGCTCTGACGAAATGCAATAAATGAGTGAAAACCACTGAAATTATTTCTGACAGTTCTGGAGGCTGGGAGGACCTCAGTCAAGGTGCAGACATAGTTGGTTCTTGAGGAAGTCCCTCTTCCTGCCTACTAGACAACTGTCTTCCTTGATGGACTCATCATAATTCTATAGAGGCTCCACACTCATGACTACATGTAACTTAGATACCTCCTAAAGGTCTTATATACAAATACCATTCTACTGGGTTTTAGGGATTCAATATATGGCTTTCAGGAGGATACAAACATTCAGTCTATAAATTACCAGTTCAAGTATACATGTGTGCGTGTGTGTGATTCTTTTCCGTTGCCTTTATTGCTGATATATTGTGACTGAGATCTTATAACTGCAGTACAACCAAACAAAATTACTATGTATAGGTTTGGCAGATAAAAGAATGATGTCCCAAACCTCCATCTCCTGGCCTATCTTTGAAATTTCTTTCCTGTTTTCTTTTTATACCAACCTTCAGGACTGTCCATTTCAATAAAAATTTTCACTCTACCTTCAGGGTATCACATTTAAATTGTTCAATAAAATGAGTCGTCTACGATCACGATGTCAGAATCATATTCTAAAAGCGCCTTTGTTGTTTCTATTTTATTAGCTCCCATGTACCAGCACAATGCGGGAAGCTAGTTTATTTTTCTCATGTCTTCTGAAATACTGGTTCATTTGGCAGTTGTTAAATCTTTCAAGCCCATAGACATTTTATTGTAGTTGTGTTGTGTGTCTCAAGCTCTAAATTTCTTACAAAACTAGAATTGCTAGTATACATATTATAAAAGATAACTCAGAACTCTTTTTTTGCTTACAAACATACATAATCATCTATTTGCTGTTCATCTTAAATTCTAAATTATATATGTATTTTCCTGGCAGGGAGATAGAGGGATTCCCTAGGTACACTGAGGGAGGTGAACCACTATTTCTCTAAGTGTAGCTAATGCATTTCCACCTTAAATTAATAATTTAGTACTAATTCACATACACACATAATGAAATAGCAAGTCATGTGATTAGTCCAAAGTTTTGACCTAAATAATAATTAATTTCTTCGCCTGTCAATCAAACTGCCATGATAATCAAAGAGTCCACTGAATTGGCCAAGCTTCCCAACCTCTGGCACTTGTCAATTCCAGATTGACAATTCAGTCATTCCACTTAAATTGAATAAATCATTAAGTTCCTTAGCAAGATATGGAAAGAAAGACTTCCTAGCTGGGAGGTGCTGGCCAAATCAATTTAACTCTTTGCATTCATTTTGGATATCCTTTTCTAAAATTCTTCAAAAGCATATAATTATCATATTAACTAGAGGGGAACTCCTCTCTCTACATAGGATAGTCTGGGGTTTTTTTTTTCAAATTTTCTAGGTAATTGTATAATTTTCAGTGCTTCAATTTATTTCACACAAATAGGTGTACATGGGAGAAAATGTGTTTATAATGTTTTAGTGATATTTGTATGATTATTTGAGAGGTATAGCAAGTAAATAGCATAAAAATGTCACTTGTATTGTCACTGAGAAAAGACTGGACAAGATCATTACTTCTACTGCACCTGTTTCTTTCTGAATTCTGTCAATCTTGATTTGAGTCGTCAAAAAATCAGAAATCACTTGCAAGGCAGAATGGTCATGACTTTGGGTGGTATTTAAGAAGGGCATGCTCTAGAGTGCTTCTCCTTTCCTCTACAAATATGATAAAATCTTCTAATATTAACAAAATTTTGAAATGAGAAAGAGAACTTTGAAATCATTTTATAAAGACAGAGGTTGAATGTAAATGTACCCTTTTCTTATTAAAAATAGACTGTTTTAAAATCTTGGTTCTTTTTTCCTGTTGAATTTTACGGTTTTCTGGAGGCATGGCCTTCCGAGTTGTTGAGCTCTTTCTAACACATTCCGTGCATCCTAATGGTGGATTTTTCTTCTTATGAGAAGTCCTACACTGTGATCCACTACTATGAACTTGATGCTTATTATAAGCCATTCAGAAGTTGCTGAAGGTTAAACATATTTATCTGAAGGTCTAAAAGTGCATTTACATCACACAATAAAGATGGAAATATCTAGACAGTGAAAGTAAACGGTTAATGCCTTGAACCTTTTTATAAACACGACCATTGATTTTACACTAAGAACTGATGATCACACAAGTTTTTCAGGCTTTCTAAAAATGATATTCTATTTTATAAGTGAAAAAAACTTTCCAGTTGAATACAAGGTTCAACTAGAATTTAAATAGTATAAAATATTTTTTTTCAGTTCTCATGAAAAAGGTGTCCATCTAGGCTGCTTTGCATCTAAAAGATGATCATACAGCAATGCCTTAGAGAAAACATCATTTAAATTTGTAATTACTTGTCCCCAGCATTGTCCTGTTTTGCTATTCTACTTTCTTCCTTGTGTTTTCTTTTCCCCCTTTGCTGTTTACGATTGGCCTGTGACCTTTCCCAACATCTTCACTTGATGTTAAAGGACCAAGATAAAGTTTTGGAATAAACTGAGGATGACAGAACCAATTTATGCAAATCAGTTCTGGAAGTTGGATTAAATTGTCTGTGCTGCCAAAGACCTTCTTTGTAAATGAATGCGTTTGGTGGCTCTCGGTATCTAGAGGCATTGTGTTAGTTATTTAACAAGTTCTTTCATCCAAGTTTTACATTTCCAAGTTAATATGAGAATTCATTATTCCACTGAAGGCTGTGTACTGGGCAGGGGTCCCTTGCATGTGATTCTTCCTTGGAGATAAGGTGACCAGCAGGGAGGTTACATAAATTTTCTGTCATCAATGATTTGTGTTTGTAATTTACTTTCAAAATGGGTTTTCCTGTTTTCTCATAGTTTGCTTCTTCCATCTTTCCTGCAATATATCAAATATATTATGTTTAACTTTATTTTTTATTACTGTACTTTATACCACTTTTTACTACTATTCTGCAGTTCATTTACTTTCCCCTTACCTCATCATTTTTCCTAGGTATTGTCCAACAGAGAGTGTTTTTATTTATGCTACAAAATTGATAGCAGGAGGTATTGGGCTGCCACACACATCTGAACAGTAGCTACACAATAAGGCGTTCAGTAGCTCAAGTAGCAAAATGTTATGAGTATTCAGGAAGGCTTCA
Source organism: Galagoides demidoff (assembly GCA_963574575.1). Lineage (NCBI taxonomy): Eukaryota > Metazoa > Chordata > Mammalia > Primates > Galagidae > Galagoides > Galagoides demidoff. The sequence continues at coordinate 20,493 of CAUYQV010126290.1, read as the reverse complement.
GGTTGATTTCCATGTTTGCACCTCACCTGGTGGGGTTTTTTGGTTTTTGTTTTGTTTTGTTTTTTTTTTTGCATGATGATCACTGGCAATCTCATGACTCTCACAGATGATGTCAGTCAGGAAGCCAGAAGAGACCTCTTCACTCTCATAGCTGTATGTCTAAACCCTAGGCCCCCTTCCCAGAAGTCCGTTCATATGCGTCCCCTCCATTCTCATGATTGCCGTTGGGTGATATACCAGTCTCTGACCAGTTACTGGGTAGGGAAAAGGCCTCGCCATAGTGGGCTATGACTAGTCAGCATTCTCTTCTTGTGATTGGGAGGAGTCCAGCAGAATGTTACCTAATACCTGAAAAAAAAAAAGAAGATTCTGTGTGCAAAGACTATCAGGAGAATGGCAGTTTCACAGGCAACAAGTTAGCGATTTTTGACAAAGACTGTAAACTCAATGAGGGCAAATCTCATGCATTGTCTATTCGGTAAATATGTCAAAGGCTTCACACAGTGCCTACCACACCACAGGTGCTCAACGATATTTATGAATAATGCAAATACTGACATGGAGGTGAATACTAAAGTGTGCGCATTGAAAGGAAATAGCAGGCACATAGCTGCAGTCCCAATGAGACTTTAAGAATAGAACATAAAGCCTTTGTCACCCTAGTGTGCAGTGGCTGGATATTCGGGAACTTGACCTTAAAGTCAGCAATGCCCTCCAGGCTGCCGAATCTGATGGTCAGCTTCCAGTGGTGTTACTTGCATCATGAGTAGTACACGTCGTTGGAGATCAATTCCTCTTCTTCACCGGTTTCTTGTTTTGATGTTCTAAGTGTCACTCCCTTGCTGCGTCCTCCCTCACTGACTTTATGTTCAAACCACATTAATGGTCCTCCTCTCTCTGCCTTCCTTACACTGAGGTGCTTCAGGGCTCAGTCCTCTTTCCTCCTCTCTGTATTCCTTCTCGAGATATGCATTCCCTTAGTCGTATTACCTGGCTCTTTCCTTAGTATTTCCTTAAATACCAAAAAAAAAAGAAAAGAAAGAAAATTGTGACTGTGTCTGCCATTGTTCTTTCTTTCATTTTCTTTTCTATTTTTCTTTCTACTCACTTCATTTTTTTACAGACCCAAGTACAAACAAACAAGAAAATGAAATAAAGTTGCTGCTGTGATTGTGGAATTACTTACAGCCAGCTTAAAGGAACATGCCCGTGGGAGAAACAACATAATTCAATGCAGCCGACATCTCTGCAGCGTCTAAGATGTGAATGGCACAGTGCTAAGAAGCCAAGAGGGACTCCGTCTCGCTCTCAAGCTGCTTGCAACAGTGTTCAGAGAGCGTCAGGACACAAATAACGGGAACTACAAGGGAAGGCAAAATAATCCCTAACTCCCTTTTCCTTAACCGTAAACTTGTTCCCCTGTTTCCTCTGTCCTAAGAAAAAGCAAAACAAAATAAAATGCAAACCACAAGAGTAATTTTCCCCTCAGAACTGCTTCCCTTCATGCTTATTAATTCCAAATCCTTTCTTTATACTTACTCTTCCCACTCCTGTATCTCTTTTGTAATAATGACTTAATGTAATAATATCTACATTATAAAACCTCAGTTGTGTTGATCGTAGTTGTCTTAAGATGGTAGGTATCTTCAGATGGAGTGAACGCTGACCTGCTTGGGCAAAATCTTCCCTTTTCCCCCAGATCCCTTCCCACATCTCTCTACCGTATTCAAAGTGGAGAGCCTCTCTTTCCCCTTGAAACTTTGAGCCAAGAGGGACTCCATCTCGCTGAAGTCACATTGTTCTTTGTCCTGTCGTCTTCGTTCACTTTTTGTCTCTACAATACGACAGCATCTTGGCTTAACACAAGTTTATGTGAGAGAGTTTTATTTGACACAAAGTACATTAAGAATCAGGATATTAAATATTCATGGAAAAAAATAGTAAAAGTTTATATTGCACAGATATTGCAATATAAATTGTACCAAAAAGGGGAAGTAATAGTCTTTGTAATCTGAAGCCTTACTCTATCGAACCAAGGTAGTAGAAGTTCCATGGTAAAAAGACATTCATACATTGAAATGGGACCCCAGGAAGGTAACTAAGCAAGACATCTAGAGGATCTGGAAAGCCGGTCACAGAGTGAATATATAGTTGAGGGTATAGGATATATTTAGCCTGAGCAAGGCACAAGAAGGAGGCCTCATTTTTGACTTTGGCATTTGAAGGACACTGAGTGAAAGTCAGAATTAAAACATATGGGCATAAATTTCAAGAGAGATGGTTAAAAATACCTAACAATCTGAGATATCTGTTATTGGGAAGGATTGTCTTGTGAAGCAGTTAGTTCAAGCAGAAACTAAATAGCAATACATCGGAAATGTTCCCCCAGGGGATTACTGTTTCAGATGGGGGCTTAGACTAGATTAAAAGCCTCTTCCAATGTGGAAACATTGTGATGAATGAAATAATTAAAAGTATATCATTAGTTTAAGTTTTTAATTTATGACTTGGACAGCTTTCAATTTATGTTTCTGTACCAGCGTCTTGGATGTAAGGAGGAGTTGATGAAAGCAAGTTGTGCTACGAATGATTAATGAATTCAGACTCTGATACGAAGTTATACTTAAGAAATATCAGCATTCAAAGTGGAAAGTACAAGATTTACACAACAAACCTATTTGGGGGAATATTTAGCAGAAGAGAAAATGCTACAATGATGAAGACATCGATCTGTGTATTTTTGTTTTAAAAAACTATTTTAAAATGTCTACAGTAAACATAAATTTGAAAACTCTATTAGCAGGAAACAATTGCATTCCTGTAAGCATGGCATGACACTCCCTTTCAGAGTATGGTATAGAAAAAAAATTAAAACCCGTCCTTCCTCACTTTGGGATAAAACCTTTTCTGTATCTTGAACTGGTCAACGTATACATATACATACATATGTACATGCAGATGTGATTACATGCATAAATTTCACATTCTTTCATATGTAAACTAATCTATGTGAATATATAGATAAGATACACATATGTGCACACACACACTCCACACACAGGGAGACCACAAAGTTTGTGTGCGATTTTAAACTGAACACTGTTTTAAGTTGCATACGAACTTTATGGCCACCCTGCATAGCTGCAATGAAAGAATAATTTCCTGCTGGCTGATAACTGCTTTTCACTCTTTTTGATATTAAAGTGCTTTTACTTGATATAGTCCTGACTTTAAAATCAAATTTTAAATAAGAGTTTATTGAGTTTAATTGATTTTTATTTGAAGTATCTTATATGTTCTTAACATGAAGAACACAGAGCACGAATTTTGCATTTAGGACGATTCCAATGTGTACTGCATAGGCTAAGAAGGGAGGGTGAGGAGTTAGGAACAGCGATTACTCTCAAGGTTTCCAATACAATAATCAACAAATCAGGGTGTAATTCATAAAATAATCATTATCATGAAATAAATAAGTCAACTATTAATTTAAAAGTGAGTAACAACAATTTAGAAAAAAATTAATTTCATAGTGGCACTTAGTCCTGCTAAGTAAGGAGCATGCTCATCTTTAAGGAAAGAAATCATTATTATTAAGTTGGTGGGAGTTCCTATTAAACATTGTTGCTATTCAGATGATGTATTTTAGGAATGGCAAGTTATCTTCCATGAACAGACCCTCAAGATTATAGTAAGAGACTTTTCAAGTTGGAAATGACAAATTATCAATATGTGCCAGCCATTCAAGGTCCTGGTTCAGTCTGAACACTCATTAAGTCTTATTTATTTTTGTCAGCATATAGGTCAACGTTCACTATCAAGTTGTAGTTTTATAAGAACAAGAGATGCTGAGTGTTAGGGACACACACCATTAAAGTCACGGTTGTGCTGAGTCATTGTAGACAAGATGAGGTGCAGCCAGTGGAACTGGAGGTAAGATTCTAACAATGTAAGCAGACAACACCACTTTCCCATCTCTTCATAAACTGAGCTACCTCTCCTGCCTGGTACAAGGACTGACAGTGGATGCAAGTTCCCTGAAGACAGAAGTAGAGGGATTTGCATCTTCACATTTGAGCCTGTGACTCAGCACACATCACAGCAGGAAGGAATCTCACATCTGACTTCCAAGGGTTAGGCTGGAATATAGTTTATATTTTTTTCTGACATTAGGATATTTTTCTTTTTTCAGTTCATTTCCACACAATGTGGGAAAACATAAAAATTGCAAGTAAAAATGAAGGAGCAGGTTCTCCCACATGAGCACAGTACTCCATAAATATCCTGCAGCTCCAGGAAACTCCATAACGGGGTTAGAGAGGCCTCTCTCATAGAAGGGAATTTAAACAAAATTCTGATCTGGCATTCTCATTTCCAAGCAACATGTCATTTCGGTAATCTGGGGGTAAAATCCATGGATGTCTTTCCTTTCAGACATTTCACTTGAGAATCAAATAATTAGAACTCACAAAGACATTATCAAAAGCCCCGTAAGTCAGCGAGGCCTATATTGGGTTTTCCACAAACTGTAATGTGCTGGGACAGACCGTGGATTTTGAGGAACATAATACAGTTAATTTACTATCCCGAAAAACTGTGAATTTTGTCTTTTAACAAGGCTTTAACAAATTGTCATTAATCTTTTCACTAAACTTATTCACTATCAGACAGAGGTTTGTCAGGAGCATTAAATAACATATATGAGTAGATGGCACGTCACATACTGCCTGACACACAGTAAGTCTCATCACATGGCTATAACGACACTGATCATGATGATACTCATCATTACTTCCTGCCTGCTTTTTCATTTCCACCTGATCCTGACCTTGGTATAATATGTTCTTCTTGGTATACTACGGTCCTTGGCATACTATGTTCTTCTTCACCCCTTCTATATGTGCTCTCTTTTCTTATATACCTTTGATAATTATTTTTTTAAAGTTCTGATTAATATGAGGGTTCATATAGTTAGGCCTTATTGCTTGCATTTGTAAGGCAAAGTCTAAGTTGTAGCTATGTCCCTCACACAGGAAACGTGCCATAGACCTGCACATTGTTCTTGCTGGGCAGGAACCCACTGACCATCCTCCTGCCTCCCCCTTCTTCTTAATCTGCAGGTTTCAAATTAGAATCGAGTACATGCAATGCCTGTTATTCATTCTTGTGCTACTTTACTCAGCAGAGTGATCTCCAAATCCATCCAAGTTGCAACAAAGGATACAAAATCTCTGTCTTTTTCACAGCAGAATAGTATCCCATGGCAGACATATATCCCAGGTAACTGATCCATTCATGTATCAAAGGACATCTGGGGCACGTCCACAACATTGTGTTGCCATCACATTATGCAATAGATTGTCTCAGACCCTCGTGCAACTAATATCTTAAAACACCTTTCTGAAAGCCTTCTAATTACTTTTTCTTTAATATGGATTTAATTATACTTGGTGAAAATGCATCAAATACTTGTTAATGATTCTCAAAGGAAGGGGCCAATGTGCTTTGCCGCTCCATCAAGGGGAATTTTCAAACTAGGCTACTTTGTCTCTCTCCTTCCTCATCCCTTAAGAATCAGCGTAAGAACAGAAATGAGAGATGGAGATGCCTTGTAGAAATAATCGATGAGTACGGCAGAAGAACGAGCATCTAGATGCTGGTATGGAAGCCTCCACAGATGTGTGACCATATTGCTTACAGGTTTGATGACACATTCATACAAACTTTAGTATTATTATCCACAAATTGTCATGACATTTATCCCACAGGACTTTTGGGGGAATTAAATTAATTGAACATGTAAAATATTGTTATAATGCCTAAAAGATAGCAGCTGGCGAATGAAGGTTTTCTTTCTCTTTTGTTCCCCCTCCCTGATAATTTTACTCATATCATTTTCTCTTCTAACCTTACTATTCTTGAGGCACTCAGGCACTTGCTAATAGTTTTGAGAAAATCAGTATTTCATTTGTTGTAGAAAGTATCCGTTCCATGAGCTTTTTAATTTTCTGACTTGCTTGCTTTCCGATCTTTCATGTAATCATTCAATGCCTTTTGACTTTTTTACTTGGAATTGTTTCCACCTCTACAATTACAACAATAACCAGAGATGGAGAATGAAGTAAATGCTTGAGATGGAGAAAGGTTTTCAAGAACCCCTCCCACATTTCACAGGCACTAAGACACATTTTTTTCAACTTTCAACAAGTCTGAAATTGAACTATAACTTTCAAGCACACAGCATCTTACAATTGAAGAGGTTGTACCATCCCAGTTGGACAGGCAACAATCTCCTGAATTTTTCATTATTTGAAAAATAATGCTGTGTTGGAAACTTCCAGTATCAAGTCTTGCCTATCAGGTTTCACCTTGTGAAACTATCTAAGAAATGATAATGAAGTAATCTATTAACCCTTAGAAAGCAAATGGCGGTGGGAAACAGATGAGAAATCTGGTAATTAGAAATGTTTATTAACACTACTTAAGCAGAAATCAAAGGCAGGCTAGTTTTACATAATTCCAAAGCATTCTTAACAACACACACTTCCAGATTGAAATCTTCTACAGAATTTTAAAAAATCTGTTATATCATCAATACATTTGACAACAGAGCAGAACATATGGTGTGAAAAATCATACATTTTGGGAGATAAAAAATGATTTAGACTGAATGTTAAAAATTTATACTAAACAATTTAGTTGCTTATTTTGCTTTTTATGTACGAATGAAAGTACATATGAAATTTGTGATAATTTAACCTTAAAAGATCTCTTCATATAAATTTAAAATTTTCTAAGTGATGAAATATTTCATATAACTATAGGGTGTTCGTTCTTTAAAAGAATCGTGCTTCTGAAAATCCAGTCTGCCTTACATTTTAAAACATATGGTATTCAATGTGCTCTCTTCAATTTAAGTGAAAATTTGTTTTTATTTGTCTCTTTATCAGTTTTCATCCCTCCTTTCTAAGTACTCTGCTTTATACAGTTTTCGCTATATCCCAGCCAATTAATGAACAAATTTATTAGAGTACCTTCCAATTAGGTTTTTTAGGTAAGTCTGCTATCTTGCTCCAAGAATATTACAAAATGTAGTGCAAAAGTCCGAGTAATACTGATTTTATTTACTTTATTTGCTTTTTCAAACAAACACAAATATCTAATATGCTCTGTAGAATACTTTTCCATTTTTCTTTTTCTGACAGGTAGTTTCTTTTTTAAATAGTTTTTTCAATGCAACTGATGAAAGACCAACTTATTCTGCAATGCAATTTGAAAGTACAGAGAGATCCAAAATCAAATGTTCATTTTTCATGACAGAAAATTCAAATGTAGAAAGTTTCACTGTGGTCAGAAAAGACTGTTACCTAGGCAGGTATCCTTGGGGAGGCAGTGACCCTTGGCAAGATCAGAAGTCAGGGCCCATTGGAGCTTCTGTAGCATAGACTAAAATAATAAAAGTGATCTCTTAGGTGAAAAAAAATAGGTAATATCTAATCAATTGGACAGAAAACTAGAAATAATAAATCCAATTAAAAATATTGTCATAGTTCAGGGGTAAATGGATGAAATATCCATGTTAGGGTGGTGGCATCCCAAATGAAACACCAAGGATCATTTATTGAGTGCCTACTGTGCACCAGCCACACAGTGACAGGCACTTTCAAAAGTGCCACGAATAATCTTATTTTGCCCTAAGAAATCCCATGATGCCGATATCCTTTCCAGTTTATAAATGAGGAAATAGTCTTAGACAAATTAGAAACTCGATCTGCTCCATCATGGGAAGGGAGAGATGAGGGGATCTTATAAAACAGACAGCTGTGGGTAATTAGAAATGCATGCTTGACAGGGACACACACACAGAAGATGAGGCGTTCTGAACGACTTGGCTAAAATTGAAAATTGAATCCCTGCATTTAGTTAAGAGAATAAAAACAGAAAAAGAGCTCTGGGGGGTAGAGAATGGGGAAAGCCAAAAAAGCAGAGTGTAAGGACATTCACATTAGGTGGGTGAGAACAAGTATATCGGAAATGAAAAAGTAGAGAGGGTTTTAAAATAGCAAGTACGATTACCTCTATCATAAAACATTAGGGAAGGTGAAGATAGGAAAACAATAGTTTAGAAAGGAATTATGCATAAATGTATTTATCGATTTTTTATCGATGAATATATTTTCATTAAAGAAAAGTTACCTTCGAGACATGAGACTCCTTTGATAAAGCTGTTCTCAGTCTAACCAATAGTATAGAAGAAGAAAAGATAAAAAAGCAAAAGCACAGGAGAGAAAGAAGGAATAAAAGCGTATGGGAAAGGAAGGAAGGAAGGCAGGAAGCAGGGAGGGACCAGAGGATTATTCATTTCTTCATTCTATGTACATTTCTGTTGATTAAAGTTTTGTCATTTATTTTTTATGACAACATTTATTTACTTATAGAAATATCACCAAAAGATTAAAATCAGCATATAATATGCACTTTTAACAATGCTGTAATATTCTGAAATTTAAAAACAAATTCACAATATAATAAAATGATGAGTGATTCTATTCCGTGTAGATCTAGCCTAACCATGTTTTTATTACAGCAACAGTTTAATTTTTGTATTAACCATGTTCTTTGTTGAATGGGAAAAATGAACTTAAAAAATTAATATGTTCATTTATCTTTCTTAGAAAATGAGTGAAGTGTTTCAGTTATATTTTCTTAAACGAAAGTAAAACACCTACCGAATTCAGAGTGCTGGTCTAGTAACTTTTACTCTAGCCGAGCATAAATCTTTTTAGTCATTCTCAGCTGAACACAGTTCAGTAAGCAGCAGTACTTAACTACACGAGAAATTTTTGTAAAGAAAATAATCCACCAGGGGTTACAGACTAGTCAAAATAGAATAAAATAACTGCCAAAGGGAGTTTGGGTACTCAAGTAAGTAAAATTTAAAAAGAAATCACCAAAAGATTTACATAAATGCAAATTCAGAAAAAAAATTATGAAGAGTAAAAGGTGAAGTACTCCTTCATATTGATAAAGCAGATAATTAAGAGATTGATAGCTTACAATAAAATAGAAGATAGGAAGGTGCATTATTTGTGCAGCTAATATATGGTTAGTGCTGGAATTTATTTTGGAAGAGGCACTACTGGCAGTGATTAGGATTTCAGTAGCAAGTGTGACTGAAGAGACTGTTCTAGAACCCAATAGGTCTTTCTACTCCTTGCTTTTAGGAGTAGCAGAAGGGATCCCTAAAGTTTCCTTCCAAGATTTATGTCATCCCGCAACCCTCCCCCAGCCCCACAGTCTGTTCCAGTGTCTCAAAGTATCTGTTTAATGTGCTGCAGGCTATTCTTAAAGCCTTTGTCTTCTTTGCTGATATTAGCCTGCAATATATTCTCACAGAACAAAAAAACAAAATAAGTTGTGTGCATATGTCTTTACCATAAGGGATGAACTCAACTTCTGCAATGTAGAAAACTTTTGGTTCTCCTTCTCCGTGGCATTCAACTCTTCCCCTTTTCTAGGTAAGGTATCCAGTGAGTCACATCATGAAAGTCCATCTTCAAAATCTGTTTGAGATACTTGGGTGTTATGGGAATGACTATCTTGACGCTGGGAAAGAGAGCTGATGACACTAGATTTATCAAATTTGGAATTTGAGAACATGAGATACACATTAAATTCCCCAGAAATGAATGGATTCAATGGAGCATTTCAATTTATTTTCAGAGAACCATTAGTGTAGCTAATCTTTAGTTTTGAAGGATATGACAGATTCAGAAAAAGTTATAATATTCTACCAAAGAAAAGGCTATTTTAGACATCATTGATTGCTCTTATGTTGACTTAGCTATTTTGCAAAGAAATCGATGCCATTTCAATACAACTTAGATCTTTTTAAAATTTTATTTCTTTTATTTTTTATTTTTATTAAATCATCAGCACATAGATCATGTATACATTAATGCATTTATGGAGTACAATGTGCTGATTTCATATAGAATTAGGAACACTTACAGCATAACCTTAATATATACTTTGTTAATGTCACAATATTAAATAGCATACTTAATTGCTATTAAAAACATAACTATACATTTCTACATAGAAAAATAGAAAACCAAATGCAAGCTGAAAGTCAACTTTTATAAAAAAAATTTAATTCTAGAAGTTTTAGAAAATAATACTTAACATATGTCTATGATAAGGAAGTATTTAACTCTTATAATCATAGATATGAATTATAATTTAAAAAATCAAGCTTTTAATGTAAAATAGCTTCAGAGGAAGCTAGAACCTGATGAATAGACTGCATAATGGATACAGTTTATTTTTATGTAGTCTATCTGAATAAAATTTCCTAAATGATTTTATTCATTTGAATTAGCATTTATTATTTTCACTGTTAACAACTATTTAAATTTAATTAATAAATTACAATTAAAACTATTTCTAATGGTTAGATGATAATGAATTAGTACCTGTTATCTACTAATTGAATTGTAGTGGATGATCTGAATAAAATGAAGCATTCTACCTTTCTTGACTTCATAAAGAGCATTTTCTAACCTAATACCTGCCCAAATTATTGAGGTAAATACATTGGAAACATGACATTGTATTTTTACTCAAAAGTTTAACCTTTCCTCTTACAAATTATTAGAAAGCAAAAATTTGTCAGAAACGTGTTAACTTAGAAAGGGTTTTAATTTTTACATTAAATGTGGGTAGTGCCCCCTGGTGGAAATACGCCAAAATAAAAGCTTTGGTAGTTGATGGTTGTATAGTTATTTCATCTAAAAATCAAAGATTCAAAGGTTTGAGTTGGCATTATCAAAGTGATAATCCCTCTTTCAATTATTAGAATTAATTAGTATTTTGTATATGCTTATGCAATAGTGATCATGTCTCAGTGATGTATCAGTTTGAATTCATTTACATTGTATTTTGAACTTCAAGATCAAATTATTCAAGGGACTATGCAGTTGTTTAAATATCACCTGATTATATTCCAATTATTTGTCATTCTGTATACTTTCAGCATTGTGAGGATAGGTATTTGGAATGTCAAGCCAATTGTTGCATTCTGTGCCTAGCATAAAGTTTGGCATATGATAAGGACTCAACAAATTAGTTGTGGTTCATTCTACATGTTTTAGGAAGATCCTTAAAGATAAGACTTTTCCTGTTGTGCATGCAGATTCTGCCTTGCAAACTGAAATGTGTGTATTAATTAGATTCTGCCTAAATATTTATGCTGATTAACTAACTCATGAATATTGGAATATTTGCTATTATGCCCTGCTGGACCTAAAATAATACCAGAAGATATTTTGTATTCTTCTTCAATATCCAGAAACATTCAATAGTCACATGAAATATATAGAAACTTGCAATTTTAAGACCTTGTCAAAATCTGAATAAATGGCATGAAACACAATTTAAAGGATTAAAGGTAAAATGTTTGATCTCCTAGTTCAAAGGAGTTGAATTATCTGAAGCTATATAATTCAATAAGTTGAATTATTCTGAAGGTATCCCTATAGCAAACTATTTCTTACTTCAAAGATTTATTTATACTTGTCAATAGCTATGAAAGGCATGTGTGATTAAACTCCAGAAATTAAAAATATGCACTAAAAGTTTGAAATGTCATCACACCAAATGAAAGAATAAGAACTCTCATGATTATTAATGCTAAATTGCATATTCTCTTTCTGTTTTTCAAATTATGGAATAATTAAACCATCAGGAATTAACATTTTTGTTTACCCTCTCATTCTCATTTACTGAATAATTGATAAGAAATTACTACTATGAAATATTGGTATTGTTCATTTTTTAATTCATTTTGTTTGTTCTCTCCCATGGTATATTTGTGGCAAAATTTAAAATTTTTGTCAGAATAGCTAGATCTATAAAAAAAATTAACATTTTGAAAATTGTTATGTGGTGTTTAATTTTGTCTGTAAAATATTAATAATGAAAATAAATTTTCTGATGTGAAGTCTGTATTAGGAAGAATAATTATATGAAGGTGTAAGTTACAGGTTATAGTCAAGAAGGAAGAATTTAATTACATTTTGCCTCTTTATAAGCAAAGGTTTGAATATGTGTATATATATATATATATATATGAGAAAATGTTTATATAGAATGAATTTTACACCTTTATTCTTGTCTTCTGTCCTGATTATATTTACAACCATTTGAAAGTCAATGATAAATTTGGCTAATATATTTTTAAGTGTTTATTTCAAATTCCATTTAAGAAACTATAAATATAATACATTAGTCTGAGGGTTAAATTTCTTGGAGTAATGAATATCATCATATAAAAATGAATACTTAAATTAAGCCAAAAAAATTAAAGATGCTCATAAAGATTCAAATTCTCTTAGGCAGATTTTAAAATGCACAACTTTCCAAATACAGGAATAGCTTCTTTACTTTATAAAAAGGAGATACCAAGTAGTAGAAATCAGGATATACCCCCTGCAACACACATGCAAAAGAAACAGGTATAGACAACAATTCCCAAAGCAAAACAACCAGAGAAGGCTCAAGGTCCCATAAAAGTATCTATAGTAACACAAGAGAGGGGGAAAAAAGAAGAAGAATAATATTCACATAAACAGGATTGCTTGTGAGATTGGCAAACATAAGATGCCAGATGACTTTTGTGGAAAGTGTCTTCACAGCAATACTATCCCATAAAATCTACAATTTGTAACTGCTCTCCCAGAAGCACTGACATCAATGTAAAGCAATAAGAAACATGAAAAGCCAAGGAGACAATACCACCAAAAGAAGGCAATACTTTCCCAGTAACTTCCCTCATTAAAATGGTGGATATAGGGTGGTGCCTGTGGCTCAAGGAGTAGGGTGCTGGTTCCATATGCCAGAGGTGGTGAGTTCAAACCTGGGCCTGACCCCCCCCCCAAAAAATGGTGGATATAAACTACCTCATCAAGAATTCAAAATAATTGTTTAAATGAATCTCAGTAAATTTTAAAGAAATACAGAGAAAAAAATTCAGTAAAATCCTAAAAATAACCAAATTTAACAGAAATAAAAATATTTTGAAAGCCTAGGAACTCTGGACCTGAAAAATATGATTATTGAAATGAAAAACATAAAATGGGTAAAAAGCAAAAACTTCAGAATCAATGAAAGACAAGAACAAAATTTCAAACTCAAAAAGAAGTTATTAAAAATATATAAGAAGAGAAGAAAAAAGAATGAAAAACAATGAAGAAAGCTTATGAAATTTATGGAAATTTTTCAATGAGAAAATAAATTATAGGAGTTAAAGAAAAGAGAGTGAGAAAAGGGTAGAAAACTTATTTAATAAAATAATGGCAGAAAAATATTCCAAATTTGGAACAAACATCCACATACAAAACAATTAAAATACTCCAGTAAGATTCAATCCAAGCAAAACTACACAAAGACATACTATGATCAAACTGTCAAAAATCAATGACAAAGAGAAAAACCCTGAAAGTAGTAAGAAAAAAGAAGTGGGTAACATACACAAAAATTCCCACAAAATTAGTATGGCTTTATCAGCAGAAATCATATGGGCCACAAAAAATAGGATGATAATTTCAAATTGATAAAGAAGAAAAAAAAAACCAAAAAAACCTGCCACCCAAGAATACCATACCCAGCAAATCTGGGGTGTAGGCATAAAATAGAGATAAAGATTTTTTTCAGATAAAAGCTGAAAGAGTTCATCAACAACAAACCTCTTATAAGAAGTGCTAAAAGAAGTTCACACTGAAAAAAAAAAGAACACACTCAGCTCAGCACCCATAGCACAGTGGTTATGGTGCCAGCCACATACACTGAGGCTGGGATTCAAACCCAGCCCGAGTCTGCTAAATAACAATAACAATTGCAACAAAAAATAACCGGGTGTTGTGGAGGGCACCTGTAGTACCAGCTACTTGGGAGGCTTAGGCAAAAGAATCCATTAAGCCCAAGAGTTTGAGGTTGCTGTGAGCTGTGATGCCACAGCATTCTACCAAGGGCTATATAGAGAGACTCTTTCTCAAAAAACAAAACAAACAAAACAAAACACTAATTAGTAACACAAAAGCATATAAAAGAATAAAATTTACAGGCAAAAATAAAGCACACAGTCAAATTCAGAAACTCTAATACCATAATATGGTGAGGAAATCATTTATATCTCTACTACGGAGGTTGAAAGAATAATAGGCCATACATGATGGCTTGTGCTTACAGTTCTAACACTGTGGGGGGACACAGAGGGAGGAGTTTGAAACCATGAACATAGCGAGACTCTGTCTCTCAAAAAAAAAAGAAAGAAAGAAAAGAAAAAGAGGCCATCAAGGAAGTACATGCATAGAGGAAAAGACCACTCAAGGACAAAGGGAACCATCTGCAAGCCAAGGTGAAGGGCCTCAGAAAACATCAATCCTACTAACATCTTGATCTTGGACTTCAATCTCCAAAGCTAGCAGACTAGTGAGCAGCAAGAGGGTGGACCAAAAGGATCATTCAGCTGAGCTCTACTAGAATGACTGGGGAAAAAAAAGAGAAACCAGCTATACCTGGCACAGGGACTTTACCCAGAGCTCAGGGAGCACAGAGAGGAGGTGGTGAGCTGGATACAGGTATGATCCAGAATGGAGGAAATTTGATGAATTAGGCAAGAGATTGCCACTGGCTGGGATTGGCTTGCCCCCCACCCCCAGTGGTCTGGGATGGAAGGAAGCCTTTCTAGAGTTTTTAGTAGTTGGGGGAAGCTGAAGTAGTTGAGTGGAGAGCTTGGAAGAGTGGGAAGATTTGAACAGTATAGAGCAACCAGATTTGAATGCCAGTTGGAGTGGATTTACCATAGGTTCAGTGGCTGACAAGGCAGCCATACTAACAAGGTCTTGGTGGCCAGTGGGTTGCCATTGTGGGAAGGTCATGAGAATGTCTTAGCAGGGGGCTAAAACAGGGACATCTTAATTCTGCCTGCCAGAATTAGAACTCTACTATTGGGACAGACTGAGGGACTCCTGCAACCGATGGGAGCTGGAGTCAGGAGGCATTGTGAGATCCACAGAAGGATTACTGTGAGCTTTAAAATCTCAACCCAGCAGGGTCTGAGTGCTGAGGAAACAATCAGGTGATCACCAAAGGCAATTAAGTTTGGAATAAGGACCATAGAGGTTGCTGGCTGTGCTGTCTCCTAAAAAAAAACAACAGTGCTACCCTGTAGCCAAGCAACATATACCATTAATAGGAAGGACTTCTTTAAAGAGGGGAAGTAGAGAAAGGAATAAGGGAGGACAAGGAGGTGAACAAGAAGAAAAACACCTGAGGATGGAACCAACAGAAAAATTCAGGCAACATGAAAAACCAAAACAGAGGAACTCTCCCAAGGAACCATGAGGCAGCTGCTGCAGAAGAGTCCACCTATAAAGAATTAATGGACTTGACAGGAAAGGAATTTAAATTATGAATGATAAAGACAATAAAAGGAATGGATGAGAAAATGGAAAGAGAGACCCAAAGGTCGGGCAAGAGAATGTAGAATCTAGAAAGGATATGGTGAAGTTAAGGAAACAAAGGAGACAATCAGGAGATGTAAAGATGCAGTAAAAAGTATCAATAGGCTAGACCATGGAGAAGAAAGAACCTCAGAGCTGACCAGTAGTTAAAAATGCAGAAAAGAAGAGAAAAACCAGGACAGGAGCTTAGAACTACAAGACTCCATGAAGTTTTCAAACATATGAATAGTAGAGATTCCTGAAGGGGAAAAAGATTGTCCCAAAGGAATGGAAGCCCTACTGGAGACTATCATAAGTGAAAACTTCCTAAGTTTTAATACAGACCCGACACACTCCTTTTAGATGGATATCGAACCCCTATCACAACACAAACAAAGCCTCTCCAAGACATGTTGTGATGAACCTGCCCAAAGTCAAGATGAAAGAAATCTTTCTCCAAGCAGCCAGGAGTGTCAACTGACCTGCAGAGGTGGAGCCATGAGGATGACAGCAGACTTTTCAACTGAAACCTTCCAAGGCAGAAAAGCATTGTCATCCACCTTCAACATTCTTAAGCAAAACTCTTAAGCCCAGAATTCTGTATCCTGCTAAACTAAGCTTCAAAATTGATGGAGAAATCAAATATTTGCAGATATACCAGCACTGAGGAAATTCTCCACATGTCCAGCTCTACATTTGAAAAACAGAAAGAGGGTGCATTGACAAATTCATGAAGCATCTTGTGGAACTGGACAAAGAAGAATAATCTAATCCCAAACCTAGCAGAAGAAAAGAAATAACCAAAATTAAATCAGAAATTAATGAAATTGAAAACAAAAGAATCATTCTGAAAATTAACAACACAAAAAGTTGGTTTAGGCTCAGCACCTGTAGCTCAGCAGCTAGTGGACCAGCTACATGCACCAGAACTGGTGGTTCGAACGCAGCCTGGGCCTGACAAACAACAATGACAACTACAAAAAAAAAAAAAATAGCTGGGTATTGTGGCGGGCACCTGTAGTCCCAGCTACTTGGGAGGCTGAGGCAAGAGAATCACTTAACCCCAAGAGTTAGAGGTTACTGTGAGCTGTGATGCCATTGCACTCTACAAAGGGCAACATAGTGAGACTCTGTTTTAAAAAAAAAAGTTGGTTTATTAAAAAAATAAATAAAATCAATAAGCCTTTGGCCAGATTAATTAGAAACAAAAAAGTAAAATCTCTAATAACCTCAATCAGAAATGGTAAAAGGGAAATAACAACAGATGCCACAGAAATACAAGAGATTATTTCTTAGTATTATAAGAAACTCTATACCTGGAAATTTTATAACATGTAGGAAATGGATCAATACCTGGAATCACACCCTCTCCCTAGACTTAATCAGGAAGAAATAGACCTTTTTGAACAGACTTATTTCAAGAACTAAGATTGAAAAAACGATAAAAAATCTCCCAAGAACAACAACAAAAAAAAAACCTGTTCCAGTGGCTTCAAATCAGAATTCTATCAAACCTTCAAAGAAGAGCTTATACCCATGCTGCAGAAATTATTACAAAAAATTGAGAAGGAAAGAATCTTCCCCCAACACATTCTAATGAAGCAAACGTCATTCTGATACCAAAACCAAGGAAAGACCCAACTAAAAAGGAGAATTTCAGACCAATCACACTAATGCATTGTAGATGCAAAAATTTTCAGTAAAGTACTAGCCAATAAATTTTATAGCTACACATTTTAAAAATCATTCATCACAATCAAGTATGTTTCATCCCAGGGATACAAGGCTGGTTTAACATACACAAGTCCATAAACGTAATTCACCATATCAACAGAAGCAAAAACACAGACCTCTACTGAGATCCTCTCAATAGATGGAGAAAAAGCATTGGATAAAATTCAGCATCCTTTTCTAATTAGAACACTTAAGAATATAGGCATAGGTGACACATTTCCTAATCTGATTGAAGCCATCTGTGACAAACCCACAATTAACATTATACTGAATAGAGTAAAACTGAAAGTTTTTCCACTTAGAATTGGAACCAGACAAGCTTGTCCTCTATCACCACTACTATTCAACATAGTGCTAGAAGTTCTAGCCAATTCAGTCAGGCAAGTGAAGGAAATAAGGGCATCCAAATGGGTGCAAAGGAGGTCAAATGGTCTTCTCTTTGCCAATAATACAATCTTATACTTAGAAAACCTCAAAGACTCAACCACAAGAATCCTGTAAGTGATTAAGAAATACAGTAATGTCACAGGGTATAAAAATCAATGTCCACAAATCAGTAGCCTTTGTATATGCCAATAACAGCCAAGATGAGAAGCTAATCAAAGACACAATTCCCTTCACAGTGGCTTCAAACAAAAATGAAATACCTAGGAATATACGTAACAAAAGAGGTTAAGGACCTCTATAAAGAACCTACAAAACCCTAAGAAAAGAAATAGCAGAAGGTATTAACAAATGGAAGAATATACCATGCACGTGGCTGGGAAGAATCAACATTGTGAAAATGTCTATACTACCTAAAGCAATCTACAGATTCAATGCAATGCCCATTGAAATACCATCAGTAGACTTTCAAGATTTGGGAAAAAATAGTTCTTTTAGTATGGAACCAGAAAAAGCTCCATATAGCCAAAGGAATTCTTAGAAATAAAAACAAAGCCAGGGGTATCAGCCTGCCAGACTTTCCACTATACTACAAGGTCATAGTGATCAAAACAGCATGGTATTGGCACAAAAATAGAGACATTGACATTTGGCACTGAATAGAAAATCATGAGATGAAACTAATCTCCTACAGCCACCTGATCTTTGATAAACCAAAAAAGAAAATTCACTTGGGAAAAGAATCCCTATTTGATAAATGGTGCTGGGAGAACAGGATAACCACATGTAAAAGGCTGAAACTGGACCCGCACTCCTCCCCACCTACAAAAATTGATTCAAGATGGATAAAAGATTTAAATCTAAGGCAAGAAAAAATAAAAATTCTCAAAGAAAGTGTAGGAAAAACACTTGAAGAGATTGGCCTGGGGAAAAGATTTTATGAAGAAGACTTCAGTGGCAATTGCAACAACAACAAAAATAAACAAGTGGGACCTTAATCACACTGAAAAGCTTTTGTACAGCCAAGAAGGAAACAGCCTCCAAAGCAGAGACAAGCTTCAGAATGGGAAAAGATATTTGTATGTTATGAATCAGACAAAAGCTTGCAAACAGTATCCTCTTATAAACTGCAAAGAGTAAAAATTTTACAAGTAAAATTTCGATCATAAAGAAAATACTAATGCTTTATGTACAGGGAAGTGGTACAGTATTTGGTTGCACATCTAGCTTGGTTGACTTTACTCAGAAAAAACACTACCTGACTTATGCCTCAAACTGGTGTCAGAGCTTCTACTGACGATCTGTATGTAACCTTCTCCATCATCCCAACAGTCATCAGAAATACCAGATCCAGCAACTTGACTCACTGTCTTTTTAATATGGTTTTATTCTTAAACCGCACATATAAATAGAATATTCCTTTCAATCATATGGATTTTTTTTTCCTTCCAGAAAATAAACTGGAAGATCTTGATGACTACTTGAGCAGAGGTTCATCTTTTTTGGATAACAAAACAAACCCAGCCCCCAGAGTGGTATGATAAGGGAAGTTATTCACAGTGTGCTTGAATTTTTTAGTAGCACTTTGGGTCATAAATGGAGAAATAGCTTTTGATTTAAGGTTAAGAAGTTGCTGTTTTGTTAGTGCTCAAAATATTTTGTCAAGCTGCTACTCTAAAGACAAAAATTGGAGTTTATGAACTTTGAAATTGTTCCAAACTTAGGGGAAGGGTATCTGTAGACTGGAGAGTAATTTGAAAAATTAAAA
This sequence comes from Galagoides demidoff, assembly GCA_963574575.1. Taxonomy (NCBI): domain Eukaryota; kingdom Metazoa; phylum Chordata; class Mammalia; order Primates; family Galagidae; genus Galagoides; species Galagoides demidoff. The sequence goes on along the minus strand of CAUYQV010126290.1, from coordinate 1,104 downwards.
AAGCAAAACTTTTCATTTTATCTTCCAACATAAATCTGCAAGAGTATGTGGAAACTTGAAGAAATACGCTTTTTAAAAAATGATACTAAACTGAACTAATTCAGGCAAACATTAATATGGAGGAAAAAGTGTAACAACAACAAATTTACTACCACGTATAATAAATAAGGCATTACCAGGACAGATAAATGCTTCTATATATTTCAATCTGTGTATTTCACCCTTTCTGGAGGTCAACCACTGTCTTGTAGTCAAGTTTTTCAATTTCTGTATTTCTTTGTTTGTTATTTATGCTCAGCGTTACTAAGCAATACAGTATATTATCTCTGAAGTCATTAAGCCTTATGTGATAACCATTCTCTGTGCATTCTACTGAAATAGCTTATAATTATTTTGAAGCGATTTGTTCATATGTTTTGTTCTGTTTTAGAAATGAAATCTAGCAATGTTCCCAGGCTAGAATAGAATTCCTGGAGCAAAACTGTCCTGCTTCAGCCTGATTAGCTGAGACAAGTGTGTCCCTGTGTCCAAATGCTCATGTTTTGATACACAATTCTAGTTTATGAATTTTTTCACACTTGTGTAGCATCCCTTTTTATTAGTGATCTATAATTTACTAATAAACCTTCTTGCAGGTGACATTTAATGTATATCAGTTAGGAAAGGTTAGATTTACGCTGCAAGAGTAAATAAACCCAAAACATTAGGGAAAAAAAATTTCTTGCTTAGGCAGAATCTGCTATAGGTTGGAAGATGCTCACTCCGCTGTGTACCCAGGGAGCCAAGTGATAAGGCTTCCTTCCTACATCAGCCATGCTGGCAGTGGGGAAAGAAATACAAGAATTGAGGCTCGGTGCCTGTGGCTCAATCGGCTAAGGCGCCAGCCACGTACACCTAAGGTGGCGGGTTCGGATCCCCAGCCCGGCCCGCCAAACAACAATGATGGCTGCAACCTAAAAACGACCAGGCGTTGTGGCGGGCACCTGTGGTCCCAGCTACTTGGGAGGCAGAGGCAGGAGACTCACTTGAGCCCAGGAGTTGGAGGTTGCTATGAGCTGTGATGCCATGGCACTCTACCCAGGGGAATAGCTTGAAGGCTCCGTC
>CAUYQV010126286.1:0-18551 GCA_963574575.1 Galagoides demidoff | reverse complement strand
GCAGTGGTTCTCAACCTTCCTAATGCTGCAACCCTTTAATACAGTTCCTCATGTTGTGGTGACCCCCAACCATAAAATTATTTTCGTTGCTACTTCATAACTGTAATTTTGCTACTGTTATGAGTCGTAATGTAAATATCTGATATGCAGGATATATTTAGGCCACCCCTGTGAAATGGTCATTCAACCCCCAAAGGTTCAGAACTGCTGGTATAGAGTATAAATGTCTTAACACAATAATTAAGTAATTGAGGTGAGGGATATATTAACCAGTACGATGTAAGCAAATTGTATATGAATCAGCACATTGTACCCCATAAATGCATTAATGTATACATGATCTACCTCTTTATGATTTAATAAAGAAAAAAACTACTACATAGGATTTGAATTTCATAATGTTAAGGTGGGGAGTAACAATGAAAAAGAGACATGCCTTTAATCAAGCCAATGAAGGCATATTGAGGCTTTTAAAATACTATACCTGCAACGATGCCTGCATTTCTCCAGGGGACAAAGAAATGTGAGCAGCAAGGAAGTATAATAGTAGACTCAAATTTATCTTTGTGGGCAGTGATTTGAACTGAGGAAATGGATTTGGGGTTAAGTATTTAAAATTCCAAATGGTCTCAAAGAACGCAAAGTAGCAGTAGTAGCTTCAGTAGTGAAGGATTCAATAGGATCCAATCTGGAGGAAGAAATCAACTCACTCTCATATATTAAGAGTTTCAGAGGAAAGATCAAAGAATTATTTAGAATCTCTTCAAAAGGCACTGAATATATCTAATTGGGTACCAATTTGTCAAAAGAAAGTTCAATATTTAGAGAACACATATATATGTGCAGACATTATGCTAGGTCTTTTTTCTGTGTAATTTCGTTTCATCCTCATTTGACAATGCAAAGGACTTCCATAGCTAACAACCAGTATGATACTGCACAGTCCCACAGTGCCTAAAAGCAAAGATGTTTTCCACCACATCACGCAACATCTTCAGTACTACCCGCAGTTGATGAAGACGTCTTTGTGAAAAGGAATTAGAAAAGTCAGTGCTAAACTCAAGGCATTTGTTATGAGTTAATAAGCATTGACAGACGGACTACAGAGCCTTACAGTAACAGCAAAGAATGGGTGAAGAAAACGTGTAATTACTAAATTACTATTATTAGAGAAAAAAGTTAATTTCAGACATGAGTTGATATCTGTTTGAAAAAACTAATGAAAAGGAAATATTGCAAAATGCTAACTAACCATGGTCACCGTTTGGAAACAAAAGTATAGAATTCCTTCTTTTCCCAAAGTTTATATTAAAAACTGGTTCCAAAACAGAGTTCAGGATTATTCATTATGAACGTAATATAATTATTTAAGTGATATTCCCCAGTCCCAGATGCCTGACAGAAGCAATAGAAAACATCATTTTTTATGTCCTTGGTTGAGTGTAGTATCTCCCTGCGGTAATAGTCCTCTGCCATTAAGCTCTACTAACCCTTATAACTATTGGGCACATATTTTGAAAGCACTGGCTTTAGCACACATCTGTTTCTGAACAGTGATGATGTTCACCGACTGATGAAGTAAGTGTTTACCCCAAAGACCATAAATTTTTCATACAAAGATCATGAGTAAATGAGTAAGACCTCTCTCTATGGTCTATTTTCCTCATCTATAAAACAGTGTTAATCCTTGTATTGCAAGTTGTAGAATATACATGCATATTAACATAGGAACATGGACATGTCAATGTTCAGTAGGTTGTCCCTTGTACTATTACATAATTTATATTCACTATCATCATTATTAACCATAATTAAACATAACCTTAAAAGAATTCAACTTAGTATCATTCATCAAAAAACTATGACCTTGGATGTATGTTCACTTGGTTAAAAACCTCACTTAGATGAGAATGAATGACCTTTGATAAAATTACCACATGCCTCCAAACAGTAAGGATTTCCTCTGCTGTATTACAATTCTGGTAGTAATCTGAAGTTCAGAAAATAACTTACAAGTTTAGTTATAATTGGCTGGTGCTACTCAATCTCATCACTCAGAGAAGAAGATGCTTTATCAATATTTAAGCCAATGATAATTTTTGCTGGCTATATAACTGCCATTGACCCACTGCAGTTTCTTCACTTCACCTGATTCTGAGGCTTTCTCACCATGAAATTAAGATGCAAATATGTTCAAGAGTTCTCCTATAAGCATAACTTTCCATTCTACCTTAACAAAAATAAATGAGAACAAGGAAAAATCTAAAATTTGGTTTTCTTTAACCTCTCTAGCGAAAATGACCAGAGCGTTCAAGGTCCTCAGCAAGCAAGAATTTCTGAAGTAATTTCTGTCTTGCTTCACTCTTTCAAGCAAAAATCTCTGGAAATGAATATTCAGACTTTCAGTTACTTGAATCTAATCTCATATCCTTGTAGTCACTTTGCCCTGTAAAATACTTTCTTCAAAATTATCCAAAAGAATTCAAAAATGCCTACCTCAGCTTGGCAGAGTGCATGAAGACCTTGTAATACCAAGGCTGCAGGAGTAGCTTGATCTGGCTTGGTACATTCATTCAACACCTGAGAAATGGCTGCCAACATGTCTGCACCATGTTGATACGGCCTGTCAGAAATAACAGTTTAAAAACAAAATTAAAGCCAAAAAACAATTACCACTTCCAGATCTTTTACTTGCATAAAATAAATAAATAAATAAAATTCAATGTTTTTCTTTACCTGTTTGCCCACTAAATGTTGATCCTCAAATACTAGCAGCGTATATGTTTTTCTTCAAAAATCTGCTTCATGATCATTCCTGCTATAATGTGATCCTTGTTTTAATATAGAAATATTATCTTTTTGGAGACACTTCTAACAAAGTTTACTCAACCTTAATCACAAATCCTATGTTCTGAATTGAGAAAAAGTCAAGTCCATAATAACAGTGAAAAGAACTAACATACCCTATTGAGATAATCAGTAAAGATAGAGCTGCTCCTGCCTAGTAGTCTCTCTGGTATCATATACTGACGATGAAAGCAGGGATTTGTTTCAGATGACTCATTTATCACACAATAATGGTGATGATAAAAATAATAAAACAAATTACAAATGAATGAACTCCTATCCATACCAAGCACCCTTCCCCCTTGCTTTCCTCTGTAATCCATATATATTGTGTAGTCCCAAGAAAACCTTTAACTTTTCAGTTATGCAGCTCTAATCCTTGAATCCTTGTTAACCCTCAATGATATGATATTGTTCTCTAAAAAAAAGTCAGCAGATAAAAATGCAAGAATGGAAATAATTTCCGCAAACTGGACAAGTTTGACAGATCTTCAGGTAGTCACTGAAAGGAGCACTGAATAAGCTACCAACCAACTCTAATCTGGTCTGATAGTCAACCTCTTGTAAGCTTCAGCTTTAGATATGGCAGATAAGATTATTAACTAAAAACCTCCATCTCTGGGATTTTCTATGCTGATACCTCAATAAAATCCAAACATTCAGGTCTTGTGTTACATGTATACTTGTGTAACTTTTTATGTGTGTATAACTTGTAGACTGAGCTCATTGTTGTGCTGCTGAAAGGTGGAAGCTTAGAAAAGCGGCAGAACTACTGAAGCTTACTTTCTTGTACATTCTGATCCAAACTTTTACCTAAAACAGGAATCATCCACGTTATCAGCCTCTGGGCCAACCTACTGCACAACTTCAGGAAGTACCATCCACTCTGTTATTATTAACAGAAGTGGGAATAAACGCTCCCAGGAGTTCCATGGCCTAATCAACATGTGAAACTGCAGGAGTAAAGCTATTTCAAATGCATCAAAGCTCTTTCCCCGGTAAACATTTTTTATCTTACCCCATTTCAAGAAAAAAATTTGTGATAAGGTAGAGCTTCTCTCCTGTTACTTCAGTCTTGTCACCTCCAGCCTATTTATTAATCTATTATCTAGTACAGCAGAGTTAACTCCCTAATATCTTCACATGTTCCTCTGAGCTTAGAACATACATGGAAAGTCATTATCATTTCCCTGCTTGATATAATTCCTAAGTTCCATGTAAAGTACCACAAATAAGACTTTCCCTATTAAAACTACTTATAAGAATCATGCGCAATTTAGAAAGCATATAAGAAAGAACTGGGTATGGCTACAGTCCATCGCTTAGTTTTCAGGGATTTATATACAGAAAAACAGAAACATTAGTATCATGTGTTTTAATGCAATATTAAACTATTATTCAGAAAATGATATAAATATCATTTACACCTAGATATCTGAAATGAAATGACATACTTGCATCTCAAAGTTATTGCCCCAAATTTTTAAATATTGTAATCAGAAAACTTGAGTTGAAAAGTAATTTAGTCTTGCTCAAATATCCTCTGCCAATCTTTCCTCACTTCTTGCTTGCCATCAAAAAATAAGTACAGGCTCAGTGCCTATGGCTCAAGTGGCTAGGGCACCAGCCACATACATCTAAGGTGGCGGGTTCGAGTTCAGCCCGGTCCCACCAAACAACAATGATGGCTGCAACCAAAAAAACAGCCAGGCATTGGGGCGGGTGCCTGTGGTCCCAGCTACTTGGGAGGCAGAGGCAGGAGACTCCCTTGAGCCCAGGAGTTGGAGGTTACTGTGAGCTGTGATGCCACAGGGCTCTACCCAGGGGGACAGCTTGAGGCTCTGTCTCAAAAAAAAAAAAAAGTACAAAATAATATAGTGTAATACACATTTCTCCGAGTATAGCTTACCTCTGCTTACATATATCTCTGATTGATGCTGCTTTAGCAATCAGTTTTTCCCACTGCACCTCCCTGCCCACAGAGAGAGAAGGCACATCAGACATGGCCATGAGGCGCTGCAGTTCAGGGTAGACGCGATCCTACAGAGGCAATTTCACAAAGAAAAGGTAACTCCAACTTGAGTTGAATAATCATTATCTTCTTTTATGCAGTATTTTCACCTCTAAATCCTCTATTTGCATTGCAAATTATATTATAATACATTTCTTCTAATCAGCAGAGAAGAATGCTGTTGTGATTACTGAGGATTTTCTTACAAACCTATGTACGTTCATTTCATAAAACAAGAAGAAAGTGACTAAATCTCACCTTAATTTTAAAGGCACTAATCACTTATAACCATGTTTCTATTACTTTCTTAAGCAAATGGAGAGATAAATTTCAGAAATAAGAAAATAAGATTTTTGATTCTTAGTTTCTCTGAGAGTCAATCACAAGTGACTACATTACAGATCAAATGCATCACAATACATCAAAATTTCAGAACATAATTATTGATGTCATTCACTGATACCACTAAATCAAAGCACTATCACATGTAATGACATAATTATTTTTCTTTAAGGGAGAGAATACGCTTAATACTCATACAAGTGTATTACCTGCTTTTCCCACAAAGATGTCAACAAGCGCAGAGTGACAGCTCTGAGTTGTGGGGTGGTTCCAAGCAATTGGATTACGCGTAGAATCTGTCCTACACATACCTAGAAAATATTGAAGAAACTGGTTTCAAAATTGTAGACAACCTCAAAGTTACAAAAACATTTTCAAACCCCTTATTATAAAATAAAGATTGAAAGGGAAGCTTATTCTAATGTCATCCATCTTCTCAAAGAATAGGAGATAGTTTTGGGAGGGGCTACCTAGCAATCCTGGGGACATGAAGACCTAATCTTAAAGCATAGCCAGTGTGAAAACTTGGGTATTAATTCAAAATAATTCTCAAATATTGTAATAAATACTTTTGCCTTTAGATACTGTGTACTACCTCCTATAAAACACAGCCCAAAAGGGAATTCACTACTTCCCTTTTACCATAGTAAAATTTAGGGCTCAAAATTTCACAGTACCAAAAGAATTTAAGGTCTTTTTTCCTCCCTAGTAACATGGTTAATATACTAACCTTGTGAACACCGAGCATAGGTAATGTATACAAAATATCATTGTATAAGATAGGTTCCAGTGGTCTTCCCAATTTGAACATCAAAACTGGAATGAGATTTGGCACCTATAATGAATTTAAAGACTATATTAGTTATGCCTTATTCCAAAAGAAAGTAATCAACAAAGCAATATTTATATTTATTCTGTTTTCTTATTCAAATAAACAATATGAAGATGAATGAATTATAAGACTTAGGGGAAAACATCAGATAACTATTTCTCGGTAATGGTAATTTCATACTACTATTGAGATTCTACCTCTTTTAGTATGAACTACCAAACACCAATTGAAAAGTGTTTTCTGTAGAGAACTACGACATTGGCTCGGTGCCTGTGGCTCAAGTGGCTAAGACACCAGCCACATACACCTAAGGTGGCGGGTTTGAACCCAGCCTGGGCCCACCAAACAACAATGATGGCTGCAACCAAAAAATAGCCAGGCGCTGTGGCGGGTGCCTGTGGTCCCAGCTACTTGGGAGGCGGAGGCAGGAGACTCGCTTGAGCCCAGGAGTTAGAGGTTGCTATGAGCTGTGATGCCATGGCACTCTACCCAGGGGGACAACTTGAGACTCTGTTTCTAAAAATAAAAAGAACTACGACATTAACTCTGAGCAATACAAAAGAAGTTAAAATATATCCTGACTCAAAGAAGTTTACAGTTTTAATGAACCACCAACCATTAAGATAGATAAATAATAAAATATTCTACTTGGTAAAATATGCATATAGGTTACTCCAATATGAAATAACGTAAAACCATGTACTATATAGTCAATAGACAAACATTTCCCTCTAGGTTCCCATTTCAGTCTCTATGCATAACACAATAAAATGAAAAAATCAGTTCATAAAATGAAAAATGCAATTATTCATAAATAAAAAGACTTATATTGTTAAGATAGTAGTATTTCCCAAATTGGTATAAAATTCAACACATTCCCTATTAAAATCCCAGCTCAATTCTTTGCAAAAATTGAGAGGCTGATGCTAAAATGTATCTATAAAAGTATGGAACTCTAAATGCCAAAATAATCTGGAAAAAGAAAAATGAAGTTTGAAGATTCAAACTCCCCAATCCAAATTTGCTACAAAGCTATCATCATTAAGACAGCATGGTACTGGCATAAGGTTAGAAATATAAATCAGTGGGATAGATTTCAGAGTCTACGAATGAATACTTACATCTCTAATCAACTGAATTTTAAAAAATGCCAGAAAAACTGATGGAAAGAAAAAGAATCTTCAAGAAAAAATACTAGATTTCAACAACTAGATATTCACGTGCAAAGGGATGAAGCTGGGCTCCTTTCTCACATTACATGTAAAAAAGTCAACTCAAAATGATGTGAGACCTAAATATAAGAGCTGAAAATATAAAATTCTTAAAGAAAATACAGAAGTAAATTTTAGTGAAAGAGTAGGCAAAGTTATCTTAGAATGATACCAAATGCAGAAGTAACAAACATAAATACAGATTTCATCAAAGTAAAAATATCTGTCCTTCAAATAACACAATAAAGAAGATAATGGCAGCACTTGTGGCTCAAGGAGAGGGTGCCAGCCCCATATGCCAAGGGTGGTGGGTTCAAACCCAACCCTGGCCAAAAACTGCAAAAAAAAACAAAAAAAAGAAGAAGAAGAAGGTAAAAAGGTAACTGCAGAATGGGAACAAAAAAAATCTTACTTTCAAGCCATGTATCTAATATCAGACTTGTATCTGGACTATATTTTTAAAAAGTCTTATAGCTAAACAATAAAAGGGTAATCTAATTTTAAAAAGGCAAAGGATCTGAATATACATTTCTCCAAAGAAGATGAACAAATGGCCAATACATACAGGAAAATACACTCAATATCATTAGCCAAGACATAATACAAATGAAAACTTCATGAGATATCACTTCACACACAATGGGAAAGCTATGTTCAAAACAACAGACAATAACAAGTGTTGCTGAGGATGTAAGGAAATCTGAACTTTCACTTGTTGCTGGCAGGAATGTAAACTAGTGCAGCCCCTTTGGAAAATAACTGTGCAGTTCCTAAAATGGTTAAACACACAATTACCATATGATCCAGCACAAAACAGAAAAGAAAACAAAAGCTACACAAAAGCTTGTAAATGAATGTTCCCATTGTTTCTGTTTTTTGTTTGTTATTAAGATGGAGTCTCCCTCTGTCACACCCACTAGAGTGCAGTGCCATCATCATAGCTCACAGAAACCTCAAACTCCTGGGCTCAAGCAATCCTCCTGCCTCAGCCTCTCGAGTAGCTGGGAATACAGGTATATGCCACCATGCCCAGGTAATAAATGAATGTTCATAGCAGCATTACTCATCATGGCCAAATAGTGGAAACAAATCAAATATACATCAACTAATAAATGGGTAAATGAAATCTAGTCACTTTAAGATGGAATATTATTCAGCCACAAAAAGAAATGAAGTACTAAAACATGCTACGACATGGATGAACCTTGAAAATATTATGCATGCTAAGTGAAAAAAGCCAATCACTAAGGACTGCATATTGTATGATCCCATTTATGTGAATGGAACACCCACAACCAGCAAATCTACACAAACAGAAAGTAGATTAGTGGTTGCCTAGGACTTTGGGGTGGGAGAAGCCAAGGAGGGTGGACCAGAGAGGGACTACTAATGAGTATAACATTTCCACTGGGGGTGATAAAATGTTCTCCAAGTTGGGGAAGGAAGAGCTAAGGAAAGATTTGTTAAAGGACACACAATTACAGCTACACAGGAAGAATAAGTTCTAGTGTTCTATATACCACTGTAGAATCCCTACTGTAACAATAATCTATTATACAGCTTCAAACAATTAGAAAAATGATACTGAATGTTCCAAAGACAAATAAATGATAAATGTTTGAGATGACGGATAGCCTAATTACCCTAATCTGATCACTATATAATATATGTATCAAATAACACTACATACCCCATGAATACGTATAACTATTATTTGCCAGTAATAAAGAAAATTTTTTACAAGTAACAAATATACAAGAAAGTCATGGTCAAAATATGTAGCAAATCAAAACTGTGGATGATTTGGACACCTGAAGGAATGAAAAGAAACAGAATCCAGGCTCTGTGCCTGTGGCTCAATCGGCTAAGGCACCAGCCACGTACACCTAAGGTGGCAGATTCGAATCCCCAGCCCAAGCCCGCCAAACAACAATGATGGCTGCAACCAAAAAATGGCCGGGCGCTGTGGTGGGCACCTGTGGTCCCAGCTACTTGGGAGGCAGAGGCAGGAGACTCACTTGAGCCCGGGAGTTGGAAGTTGCTATGAGCTATGATGCCATGGCACTCTACCCAGGGGGATAGCTTGAGGCTCCGTCTCAAAAAAAAAAAGAAACAGAATCCATTCGATCTTGATACATATAATATCAGCACCAGAAATTTAGTGAATGTTCTCTTTTCTATGAGTCCATTCAACTAGTTTCATAATTAACAGTAATTATATAATTATAATATTATAAATTCTTTTTTATTATTTTGGAATTTGACAAATGAAGCATTGAAATTTTAATGATGCTTTCAAAAAGAGATGTAAATGTAAATTTGATCATATGTACATGCAACTGATCACACAGCCAATGTGTCAGAAGGTAGAGAAAACTATTGTAGTAACGTATGTAAAAATAAATAAATAAATACATGCATACATACATACGACCTAAAGTTGAAAGAGCAAGAATGAAGTCAAAGTATCTAACTTTACAGGGTTAATCACTGGAAGAACTAAAAATTAAAAATGTAAAAGTAAAAATTTAAAAAGGTATTAGGGGCAGGGAAAAGGAAAATAAACACTATATATGGGAATTGATAAAAAAGAACTCTTATAAATATACTAAGTCATTGAATAATACACATTGAATGGGTAAACTGTACTATCTGTGAATAAAATCTATAAGCTACTTTTTAATATTCAGTGCAGAATCATTTAGTAAACATCTACCATGAGAAAAGCACTTAACTTGATAGCACACAATGTAGTCACAAAGAAATTATTTTCCATATCCTGCATTTCAAAGGTTTTTTTGTTCCATATAATTATCCCCTTATATCTGCAGGGTTTGCATTCCAGACACACACAAACACACACACACGATAGCAAAATCCTCAGCTGCTAAAGTCTCCTACGGAAAATAGCATAGTAAATCCTACACATATCCTCCTACATAGTTGAAATCATTTCTAGATTGTTATACCTAACAAAAAGTAAATTCTATGTAAATATTTATACTGTAGTGTTTACTTGTATTTTTATTTTTATTGATTTGGCTTTTGTTTTCCAAATATTTTTGCCCCCGATTGGTCAACCACATGGATGCAAAACCCACAGGTAGAGGGCCAACTATATTTGTAAATTTCTTCTACCTGTTCAATTCTTAGAAACCCTCTTCCTTCCAAACCTATAGGACATCGACTTAAATTCAATGTTTTTTAAATCCTCTTAACACTACCACCAAAAAGTAATAGTTAAGCATTTATTCATTAATGACCCTGACCATGATCTACCATGGCACCATACTGAGCTATACATATAATGGCTACAGCCACACAACACACCACCAGAATTTATGATGTTTTTAAGAAGTACAAAGGCTGGATTAGAAATTCTATCACTGTCACTTTGGGCAAATGAAGGGAAACAAATTTCAAATTGGCTTATTTCCCATTTTAATTAAAAACAAAAGGTTATCTTAGATTGATTTGCACTGGTCTTAATGAATTATCCACTTCTGGGAAGATTTCTACCAAGCAAGACTTTCTGACTGTCTTTTGGTTCTGAAAAGGGCAATCCATACATTTAGTGGCATGTTGTAAAATAATGTATTTAGTTGTGTGGATTTTAAAAGAAATGTTTTAATTATATTGTCAGGAGATAAATAAAGTACTATGTTTATGCTTAAGAGTACAGTCCTTTATAAGTGTTGGTCCTAAAAAGGGTGTGTACATTTCTCTTGCTAATTCAGAAATAAAACAAAATAAGAAAGTTTTACAATAAATGATTTCAGATTTAATATTGTTTTTCAGGCATAATGGCCAAAGTTAAGTCCCTAAGTAGATGTAAAGACTAAAAAAGGGATTATCTCATTATGAAAACATAGATATAAGTATGGAAATGCTTTTTACATAAAGTATGAGCTGATATTTACCTAGTGAAATAAGAAGTATTTATTTACTGGAGATGTTATTACCAAATCTTGATCCTCCTCCTCGTGAACCTTCTATACCACACAAGTAAAAGAGAATGAATGGTTAGATTTTACCTTAAATTAAAAAAAAGAAAAAAGAAAACTGGTAAGTACCCTAAAATTGATTGTCTCAAGACTTAGCTTCATAAATCTCAATGCTTTCTCTTCTCTTAAGAGTTCAAGTCCTTGATAAACAAATTGATTTAGAATCACAAGACTGTTATGGGACTCCACTGCTACCACCATAAGACCATTAGCAAATTTGTCAGCAGAAATCTTGCAAGCTAGAAGGAAGTAAGATAATATATTCAAAGTGCTGAATGAAAATTTAAAAACAAAAATAAAACTGCCAACCAAGAATACATCTGGTAAAACTAACTCTCAAATAAGAAGAAATAAATAAATATATTCCCAGATAAACAAAAGTTGAGCGATCACCACAACTTGTCTTATAAGAAGTGCAAAACAAAGTCTCAGGTTGAAATGAGAGGACACACTAGACAGCAAGGGGAATGCATATAAAAATATAATATGAAGTTTACTGGTACAGGTACGTATATAGACAAACATAAAATCCTGTAAGACTGTCACAATGTTAACATAAATCACTTTTAATCCTGGGTTAGGAGTTAGAAGACAAAGTATAAATAATTAAAACTATAAAACATGTAAACAGATACATAATATAAAAAAGATGTAATTTGTGACATTAACAACATAAAGGAGAGGCAGAGGTAAAAGTTAATGTATGTGACTGAAGCTTATGTACGCTGTTACTAGCTTAAACTATTGTTATGTGACGTTTATGCTCATGTAAGCCCCATGATAACCATCAAGAAAATATACGTAGAACGTATACAAAAGAAAATGAGTAAGGAAGCAAGCATGTCACTGTGAAATCAATGAAACCTGAAGGAAGACAGCAAGAGAAGAAAAGAGATAAAATAGCTACAAGACAGAAAAAAAAAAAAAACAATTAACAAAATGGCAATAGTAAGTCTTTCACTACCACCAATCACTTCGAATGTAAATGGATTAAATTTCCCAAAAGACATAGAGTGAAGTAATGAATTTGTAAAAAACAAAAGAAAAAAATACTATATACTTTCTATATAAAACTCACTTTAGATTTAAGAACACACATAGGTTGAAAGTAAAAGTCCAATCGATAAAAATGGTAACCAAAAGAGAGCAAGAATGTCCATATTTATATCAGCCAAAATAAATGTTAAATCAAACACCATCACAAGTGACAGAACAGGATATTATATAACAATAAATAGGTCAATTCAGCAGGAAGATAGAATCATTATAAATAGATACATGCACCCAACATCACAGCATGTAAATAATATGAACCAAACATTGACAGAACCAAATGGAGAAAGAGCAATACAAAAATAGTAGAAGACTCCAATACTTCACTTTTAATAATGAATGGAACATCCAGAAGAAAGATCAATAAGAAAACAGAGGATTTGAACACTATAGACCAAATGGTCCCATATGGAACAAACCTGTATGGAACATTCAATCAATAGCAGCAGCCCATTCTTCTTAATCACACACAAAATGTTCTCCAGGATAGATCACGTTAGGTCACAAAACAAGTCATAAGAAATTTAAGAAGACTGAAATCATACCAAGTATTCTTTCTAACAGTAGTAGAATTAAAGTAGAAATCAATAACAAAAGAAAAACTACAAAATTCATAATTGTGCAGCAAGAAAATTAAACGAAAAATCAATGCTCAAAAAGAGAAATCAAAAAAGGAAAAGGAAAATATGAAAGCTATAAATTAATGAAAGCTATAACCCAATTATAGCCCAAGAATATGGGGAAAGGGGAGAGGCAAGGGTGAGGAGGGGGGAGGGTAGGTGGAGGGAGGGTGATTGGTGGGATCACGCCTACGGTTCATCTTACAAAGGTACATGTGACTCTTTCTAAAGTAGAATATAAATGTCTTAACACAATAACTAAGAAAATGACATGAAGGCTATGTTAACCAATTTGATGAAAATATTTCAGATTTTATATAGAACCAGCACACTGTACTCCATGACTGCATTAATATACACAACTATGATTTAATAAAAAAAAAAAAAAGACCATTTAAAAACTAAAAAAGGAAAGTAGAAAATTTCTTGACACAAACAGAAATACAACAACCAAAACTTATGGAATGCAAGAAAAGCAATGCTAAGAGAAATTTCTACAACAGTAAATGTCGGCATTAAAAAAAGAAAAAAATCTCAAATAACCTAACTTTACACCTCAAGAAACTAGGAAAAGAACAGAGTTTGCAGAAGGAAGCAATTGAGTTATTTTAAAAAATCAACAAAATTGACAAACTTCTAGTTAGACTAAGCAGGAAAAGAGAAGACAAATTAAAAGCAGAATTTAAAAAGACATGACAGTTATGCCACAGAAATAAAAGTGATTATAAGAGACTACCATAAATAATTATATATCAACAAACTGGATAATGTAGAAGAAATGAATAAATTCAAAGAAAGATACAACCTACCAAGACTGAATCGAAAAGAAATAGAAAGTCAGAACAAATCTGTAACTAGTAAGGAGAATGAATCATTAGTCAAAACCTTGCAATAAAGGAAAGCCCAGGACCAATCCTTTTTTCTTTTGAGACAGCTGTTTTTGTGTTTGTTATTGTTTTTTTGAGACAGAGTCTCACTCTGTCACTGTGAGTAGAATGCCATGGTACCATCATAGCTCACAGCAACCTCAAAATCTTGGGCTCAAGCAATCCTCCTACCTGAACCTCCCAAGTAGCTGGGACTACAGGTGTGTGCCACACACCCATCTAGTTTTTTTCTATTTTTGGTAGAGACTTTTTAGAGTCTTGCTTTTGCTTAGGCTGGTCTCGAACTCCTAAGCTCAAGCAATCCACCTGCCTCAACCTCCCAGCGTGCTAACATTATAGGCATGAGCCACTGAGCCAGCCTCATTTCACACTATTGAAGGGAAAAAAAAAAAAAAACCTGAACAGGGGCCAGACATGGCGACTCACACCTATAATTCTAACACTCTTGGAGGTGGAGAAAGGTGAACTGCTTGAGCTCAGGAGTATAAGACCAGGCTGAACAAGAAGCAAGACCCCAAATCTACTAAAAATAAACAGCTAGCCAGGCATGGTAGTGTACACCTATAGTCCCAGCTACTCAGGAAGCGGAGAGAAGAGGATTGTTTGAACCCAAGAGACTGAGATTGCTGTGAGCTATGATGACGCTACAGGACTTTACCCAGGATGCTGGAGTGAAACTCTTTCTCAAGAAAAAAAAAAAAAAAAAGAAAGAAAAAGAACTGAATAAAGGGAATACTTCCAAACTCATTTTATGGGGCCAGCATTACTCTGATACCAAAGCCAGACAAAGACATTACAACAAAGAAAACTGCAGGCCAATATTCCTGATGAATACTGACACAGAGATCCTCAGTAAAATACTAGCAAACTGAATTCAACAGTGCATTAAAAGGATCATACATATGACCAAGTAGGATTCATCCATGGGATGCAAGGATGGTTCAGCATAGGAAAAATCAATATCACAGGCCACATTGAAAAACACAAAGGATACAAATTGCATGACTATCTCAATAGATACAGACTAATCATGTCACAAAATTCAATGCCCTTTCACAATAGGAAACACTGAACAAACAAGAAATAAAAGGAAATTAACTCGACATACAGGCCACATCTGAAAAACCTATAGCTAACATCCTCAATGGTGAAAAACCCAAAGTTTTTCCTCTCAAGTCAGGCACAAGGCAAGGATATTCACTTTCACCACTTCTATTCCATAAAATGCTATCAGTCCTAGTCAGAGAAATTAAGCAATAAAGGAAATACATCCAAAATGGAAAGATAGAAAATTATCTGTTTGCAGATGACATGAACTTTGTAGAAAACTCTAAAGATTCCAATAAAAAGCCGTAATAACTAATGAAGTCATCAAAGTTGTAGGATACAAAATTAACAGATAAAAATCAGATGTGATTTTATACATTAATAATCAAAAATTTTTAAAGCAAAATCACATAAAATAGCATCAAAAAGAATAAAATTATTGGGGATAGACTTAAGTAAAGAGGTGCAAGACTTGTACACTGAAAACTACAAAACTTCCTGAAAGAAATTAAAGAAGACACAAACAAATGGAAAGTTAGCCCCTATTCATGGATTCGAAGACAATATTATTACAATGTCCATGTTACCCAAAGCTACAGATTCAAAGCAATCCTTATCAATATCCCAATGGCATTTGTTTCCAGAAATTAAAAAAAAATCTAAAATCCATATGGAACCACAAAGGATGCTGACTAGGTGAAGCAATCTTGATCAAGAAGAACATTTCCTGACTTCAGTAATAAAACCAGTGTGGTATCAGCATAAGGACAGAAACATAGACCAATGGAACAAAATAACCCGAAAGTAAACACTCACATTTATGGTTAAATAATCTCAGATGAGGGTGCCCAAGACTACACAATAGGAAAAGATAGTCTCTTCAACAAATGTTGCTGGAAAAATCGGATATCTACAAGCAAAAGAATGAAATTGAACCTTATAAAATACACAAAAACTACTCAGAATGGATTAAAGACTTAAACCTAAGATGTGAAACTAGAAAACTCCTAAGAGAAAACACAGGGGGGAAGCTGCATAACGTTGGTTGTGGCCATGGTTTTGTGGACATGACACCGAAAGCAAAGGTAACAAGAACAAAAGTAGACAAGCAGATTACATCAAACTAGAGAGCTTCCCCGCAGGCAAGCAAACCATGAGTGAGAAGGCAACCTACAGAATGGGTTTGCAAAGAACATTTGCAAACCATTTATCAGATAATAGGTTAACGTCCAAAACATATAAGGAGTTCCTACAACTCAATCACAACAAATAAAAAAACCTGATTAAATAAACAGAGGCAAAGGACTTGAACAGATCTTTCTCTAAAGAAGACAGACAATGGCCAACAGATATATGAAAAGATTCTCAACATCACTGATCATCAGAGAAATGCAAATAAAAAATTACAATGCAGTACCACCTCACACCTGGTAGGATGGCCATTAAATCAATCAATCAATCAATAAGTGATGATGACGTACAAAGATTGGAAACTTTGTGCACTGTTGGTGGGAATGTAAAATGGTGTGGCCACTATGGAAAACAATATGGAGGTTCCTCAAAAAAGTAAAAATAAAACTAAGTAGAACTATAGTGGGATCCAACAATCACACTTGCGGGTATTTCTATAAAATAAATGAAATCAGGACCTGAGGAGATATTTGTACTGCCATGTTCAATGCAGCATTATTCACAACAATCAAGAGATGGAAACAACCTAAATGTCCACTGATGGATGAATAATAAACACAGTGTTGTAGGGGCATACAATGGAATATTATTCAGCTTTTTAAAAAAAGGAAATCCTGAAATATGCTATAGCTTAAGATAAAACCTGAGGACATTATGCTAAGTGAAATAGGCCACTCACAGAAGGACAAATACTGCATGATCCCCATTATATCAAGAATCTAAAGTAGTCAAAACTCTCAGATGCAAATAGAATGCTGGTAGCCAGTCACTGTGAGGAGGGGGAATTTGGGAGTTACTGTTCTGTGGTATAGAGTTTCAGTCATGCAAAATGGCAAATAGTTACCTATACAACAATGTTCATATAGTTAACAATATTGTTTAGACCACTTGGAATTTTGTTTCAGTAGATTTCATGCTATGTTTTTTATCACAAAAAAAAAAAAGAATCATGAGAACTTTTTTAAGAGTCAGAAGAGGGCTTATTGAGTTCATTTAACAACTTTATGTTACAGATAATGAAACTACGGCCCAGAGAGATCACTATGTTAGTCGGTGGCAAAATGAGGATGGGAGTCCATGTCTCAGTTCACTCTTCCATTCTACGTTGGCAAAATGACAGAAAACAAAACCCCCAACTCATCTATGTCAGGAATAAAGAGCTAACATGTAAGCCCATAATTGGACAAAACATAAAGGAAAAAACAAGCAGGAGAGACACAAAGCAGCCTCTCCCTAGAGGCAAACATACCAAGAATAGAGTATAAAAATACAGCTCTTGATTCAGGAAAAACATACATGCTGGCAACACTTCATCAGGCTGCACAAAAACACCAGCTTAATCTTTCAGACGGTTCTATACTGAAAATCAATGTCATCTACTTGTAAATCATGTGAAATAAAAAGGGACTTTGTTAGTACTGATATTATCAGATAGGAAAATATCTAATATTCATAACTATCCTTTTTCAAGTATGAAAAGTAGCTCATACTTTATTAACATAAATAAGTATAAATAAAAAATATAAAGTTGTCAGTGAAAAAAATTCAAGATACGATCATCCAAAGGAAGCGAGAGGCAAAAATCCAATGTATGATGGTATCTGATTTTCTTTAACTTTTCAGACTCTGGTTTTATAAAACTAGACCCAAACCACAAAAGTGCATTCTTAATTCACACTTTGTTCTTATCTTTACATTCAAAAACTGCTCAACCATCTTTGCGGAAGACTGTGCCATATGAAAAAATAAATCTAAATTCTATGTATACAAATATGTGAATATTTATAAAAGAGTGGTAAGATAACAACATGTGTTAAGTTGAAAATGAAAAGATAAAATACACATTTTATATAACAAAGAATGAATATGTTTGAACGTATATACAAACAGAAGCAAAAATTGCTTTCTCTAATAACTTTAATATTAAAAGAGATTTAAAACTTATTCATTTTACACAAAAAAGAACATAATAATTAATCTGTTGAACATTAGTTAATTCTACCTTCCTCAATTACTTGACATTTCTGCTTATGGTATCTGCTTATTAAGTAATCCATTGGAAAATAGTCCATCGAAAGAAGTGCTGAAAGCTAATTATTTCTTCCACTTACAAGGAATCTGGAGGCATGTATGTAGCAGTATCCAAAAGAAAAGGTAAATATGGTATAATCCATTCCTCTGATATTCAAATTATATTTATAAAATAACATCATACTTAAAGAAGCATTCGAGAGTCTTTTTTTTATTTTTTTATTTTTATTTTTTAATTAATTGATAGCTGTATACATTAATGCAAACATGGGGTACATTGTGCTGTTGCAGTTAAACTTTTTAAAAACAGTTTCCTCTTACCTACCAGATTGACCATAACAACTTGTGCTCTATTTAAAGTTGTGTTTCCAATTTTATTTGTGGCATTTGTAGTGCCATGACATAATTAAATAAATACTATGTGAAGTAGATGTTTTTATGGTGAATCACGTAATACTTCTTTAAAGAAAAGACT
>CAUYQV010126284.1:0-16822 GCA_963574575.1 Galagoides demidoff | reverse complement strand
ACTTCTGGGGTACAGTGTGGGGTTTCCACACACAATCCGAAACACTTCCATCAAACTGGTTAACATAGCCTTCATGTCATTTTCTTAGTTATTATTTTAAAATGTTCACATTCTACTCTTAGAAAGATTCACTTGTACCCTTGAATATAACTTGGTTTCATAGTAGGGCTGAGTACATTGGATACTTTTTCTTCCATTCTTGAGATACTTTACTAAGAAGAATATATTATAGCTCCATCCATATAAACACGAAAGAGGTAAACTCTCCATCTTTTTTAAGGCTGCATAACATTCCACAGTACACAGAGCAATTTACAAATGTAATGCAATCCCTATCAAAGCACCACCATCATAGGTAAAAGATTTGGAAAAACTAGTATGTAATTTTATATGGAATCAGAAAAAACCTTGAATAGCCAGGACATAGAAATAAAAACAAATGAGGAATCATGCTACCAGAATTCAAACTATACTATAAATCTATAGTGATCAAAACAGCATGGTACTGGCACAAAAATACAGAGGTAGATGTATGGAACAGAATTGAGAACCAAGAGATGAACCCAGACACTTATCATTATTTGATCTTTGATAAGTATCAAAAATATAAATTGGGGAAAAGATTTCCTATTTAAAAAATGGTGCTGGGAGAACTGGCTGGCGACTTGCAGAAGATTGAAACTGGACCCACACCTTTCACCATTAATAAAATTGACTCTCACTGGATAAAAGATTTAGACTTAAAACATGAAACTATAAAGATTCTTAGAGAGAGTTCAGGAGAAACACTTAAAGAAATTGGCCTGAGAGAATACTTTATGAAAAGGACCCCTGGGCACTTAAAGCAACACCAAAAATACATTACTGGGATCGGATCAAACTAAAAAGCTTCTGCATAGCCAAGAACACAGTAAATAAAGCAAGCAGACAAACCTCAGAATGGGAGAGGTTATTTGCAGGTTATGTTTCTGACAAAGGTTTGATAACTAGAATCCACAGAGAACTCAAAATTATTAATAAGAAAAGAACAAGTAATCTGATTTCATTGTGGGCAACAGATTTGAACAAAAGCTTCTCTGAAGAAGATAAGAGCATGGTCTATCGACACATGAAAAAATAAATGCTCATCATCTTTAATCATCAGAGAAGTGCAAGCCAAAACCACTTTGAGATATCATCTAACTCCAGTAAGAGTGGCTCACATAACAAAATCTCAAAACTACAGATGTTGGCATGAATGTGGAGAAAAGGCAACACTTCTCCACTGCTGGCAGGAGTGCAAACTAATACAACCCTTTTGGAAAGAAGTATGGAGAATACTCAGGGATCTAAAAGTATATCTGCTGTTTGATCCTGCAATTCCTCTGCTAGGTGTATATCCAAAAGACCAAAAATCACTTTATAACAAAGATATTTGCACTAGATTGTTCAATGTAGCTCAATTCATAATAGGCAAGTCATGGAAGAAGTCTAAGTACCCACTGATCTGTAAGTGGATTAATAAATTGTGGTATATGTATACCAAGGAATATTATGCAACCTTAAAAAACATGGAGACTTTACCTCTTTTACGTTTACACAGATGGAGCTGGAACTTATGCTATTTAGTAAAGTATCTGAAGAATGGAAGAAAAAATACCCAAAGTACTCAGTACTATTATGAAACCCATTTAGAATCACTCACACTTTCATATGAAGAATAGATCACAACTATGGCCCAGGATAAAGAAGGGGAGCATGGGAAGGGAGGAGGGGAGTCAGATGGAGTGAGGGTGAATAGTGGGATCATATCTATGGTGCATATTGCAAGGGTACATGTCGGATCTATTAAGTATAGAGTATAAATGTCTTAACACAATAATTAAACAAGATGAGGTATATATTAACAAGCGTGATGTAAGTGTTCTTAATTCTATATGAAATCAGCACATCTTATTCCATAAATGCATTAATGTATACATGATCTATGTGTTTATGATTTAATAAAAAAAAAGTGGGGCAGTGCCTGTGGCTTAAGGGAGTAGGGTGCTGGCCCCATATGCTGGAGGTTGTGGTTTCAGACCCAGCCCTGGTGAAAAACTGCAAAGAAAAAAAGAAAAAAGGTGAATATGTCTCATGGAAAAAAAAAAAAACACATATTTTTCAACAAATTGGTCTATTTCATGAAAGTTTTCAAATTTATTTGCAAAGAATTGTCCAAATTAGTCTATTTATGCATTACCTTTTCTAATTTTATTCTGCTTTCTACTTTTTTCTTGATAGTATAGCTTGGATTTATCTTTTACAATTTTTAAAAAGAACTTTATTTACATGTATAGCATGTATTTATAAATTCTGTGCATTTTTTGTATGCTTTTCATTAATATTTACTTACATACTTGTAATTCCCTTCCAGTTTCATGTTTTAATATTATCTTATTTTCTAAATTCTCAGTGTTTTCTACCTTTGTCTTCATTCTTATTGATTTAGCTCTTTAATGCTAAAATATTGCTGGAAGAGACAGCTTTATCTTTACGGCACAGATTTCACATGTTTGTTTTCATTATATTTTGTTCTTATAATTTTCAAAAATTATGAATTTTCATTTTACTTTTTTAATCAAAATATGTTTAATAATATGTTGTATTATTTCCAGGTACATCTTCCTTTAAAATAGTATTGATATTATGTTCTAGTGCATTGTCACAGAGTCAGTTCAGAGTACTATTATCAAGTATCCCTACATGTTAACAGTGAGATAATTCGATTTGAATTAATTATATAATTCAGTATCTTCATTATTATTATCATTAATTTTCATAACTGTTTCTTGCATATTTGAAAGAAGGCATATTCTTTCCTTTGGGGGTTTAGACATATGTCTAAAAGATCTATTTTTTTGTTTTGTTTTTAAGATTTTTATCTCTTCACCAGTTTTTTTGTTGAATGAGATATTTTTGGTTAAGGGAAGTTTATTAAAATCTCTCACTAATACATGGTTTGCTTCCATGTATTTATTTTTGCATCTTCTGTAATCTCTGAATTATAAATATAATTTCTGCATATTCAACAAGAATAAGTAAATATTAACAAACATATAATATCATCATTGCAATTTTCAGCATTTAAGAATGTTCTTCTTTGTATCTGATAATGCTTTTAGTCTAAATCTTTTTCCATGCATCATGATTGAGAAGCTTCTTTCCTTTTTGTTTTCTTTGCCTGGTATGTCTTTTTATTTTTAAACCATTCTTAATCCCTTTCCTTTATGTTTATTTCATACGCAGTGTTTGATTTTACTTTATAAGCAAATCTGAAAATCGTTTTTTAAATTTTCAGTTGGTGAGTCTGAGCCATTTGCATTTATTTAATACAAGTAACACACTTTCTTTAAGCATTTTCATATTTTCATGTTACAATCTGTATATGAAAATATAGTAATAAATCCAGACACACACACAATACATATACACATGTTCTTTCTATTAAATTGGAACTAATTGAAGAGCATGCATGTGTTTAAAGGGAAGTGAAACTCAGTGGAAATCAAGCAGGGTGCTGAGAATACTTATAACCATGACTCAAGCATTATAAAAGTGATTCGTGTAATCAAAAATATTTGCACCCTTAGAATTCTTTGAAATAACAAAAGAAAGCTACATATAGAACCACATACATACATAATATTCCTATTGATTATCCTTACACTAATATCTTCAGATCTCTCTTTTTCTAAGCTCTAACAGTTCTAACAGTTTTCTATCACAAGTAATATTGAAATGAATGATAATGCATTTCCTTTACATCCTCCCCATAATCCTCATGAGACACCTCATTTCTACTCCAGTTAACACCTATAAAACAATTAGGAAGCTTATTCTACTTCTAAAGGAACATTTGTTTTCTTTGAGGATTTGGTTCTTCATGTTTTTTCAGTAATTTTTTCTTTTTGTTTATTTCTTTGATTTGAAATGAGTCTTCTGTCCCACATTCCAACTTCTGAAGTCACTCAGAGTGGGGGACAGATGGCTGGACTCACAAAACATTTTTCCACACAGGATTGGAAAGTGGCATTAAAGCATTTCAGGCTCTTTTGCAAATTCTTTTCACAGGCCCCGCATATGTTCCCTTCAATGTAAATCAAGAACACCAATAATCTATTAGTTTTATTCAATTTGGTTTCAGTAGGCTGCTGTTCCATGTTAATTAGTATGTTTCAAAATACACTGAGTGAGTAAGAGAAGGACAAATGAGACCCTTAAATAGGCTAAAGTGAATCTCCAGAGAAAGATTTAAAACACAGTATACCACAAATTTGTATGATTGTGAATTCTCTTTTTCCCAGAGTGCTCACTAAACTCTCTCCCAACTACATTTGCATGCGGTCTCCATCAAGAGACATAAGAGATGATATAAGCAAGCCACTGTCTGAGAAAGAGCAGGTCTCTTCCATTCCACTAAGAAGAGTTAAATGATATTCTTTTCTGAAACATGTAGTTGCATCTTTCATTTACATTGGAAATTTCCTGGAACAGAAAATCTTTAACTTTGTTTAACTTTATGCTGTAAGTATTATATCAATCAAGACTTCAGGTTCCAGGCAAGAGAAACTTAATTAAATAATCTTAATTAATTAAATAAAATTAAATAAATTAAAAAGTTAATTAATTAAAAAATCACATAATTTATTAGAAAAGAAATAGAACTCACAGTGTTGGCAGTAGCTGAGAATATGCATTGGTCAGCTCGCAAAGATGTAGATAGTCAATTAAAAACACTGCCTGACAAACAAAGAAACAAACAAATATGTAGTTACTTGTCCTCTGTGAATACACCTAATCATTTCTGAAGGACAGCAATGGATTGACAAAGACTTTTTTATAAGAAAGGCCATAACCACCACCCATGGAAAACTTTATTATGAGGAAATAAATGTCATGAAGCGAACTAATTGGCTACAAGTGTTTATGAACTTGAAGAGTAACCTTGAGCATTTCTGTGTGGAGGTTCAGTGAGAAACTAGACTGAATAGTCAAGTAGGAAGTAGTTCATAGTCACTGAGACGTGGATGTATATGTTAATAGGACAATTCCTACAACTAAGATTATGAAATACGAGTTTTTAGTAAATTTATCAGATCATTAATTCCTTCATTTATTTATTTGCTTGTTAATCCATTTATTTGATCTGAGAATATTTCCAGAAAGACAAAAGCCTACCTTTGAGAAGCCTGAGGGAGCGGACATGAAGACACATCATTACAACACAGGACGATACATGAAATAATGTGTTGAGCAAATATTTATTGAGCAGTGATTATGCACTATGCATCTGGGGCATACAGATATTCAATACTCTGTGTGATAGGTCTAAAAGAACCTCAGTTAATGATGGAAATAAATGCATAAATAAGTGCAGTAATTACAGCCTCATGTGAAAAGTACAATAATAGGAATACAGACAATGGTAGCACAGAGATGATTTAATAGACTCTAATGCATATTAGAGCAAGTACTTGGCAATTATTAAGTACACTGGATGAAAAATAGTAATAATATTTTCTAATTTGTCAGGTCAAAAATTTGCTGATTCTAATTTTCCTTTACCAGCAAATTGTTCCTTTATTAAAAAATACTCCTTGGCTTTATTCCCCACATTATAAAACACTTTACATTAAATAGCCTTTAGTCAGCAACCAGGGATAACTTCAAGTTACCCTGAGAGAAGGAATTAAATTCAGGAAATACATTTGAGATTTGGTATTTACATTTGTGTTTAATGGAAGAGGAGGTAATGAAAGTATTTAGAGAAATAGTATGCTGTATTATAAAATTTTCATTATTTGTATTATCAATTTAGACATAAAAGCTTAATTCCATCTCAGTCTTCATTGGCTAACCTATTCATGCATGCATGGATTCATTTGTTTATTCAATATATATTAATTCTGTGTCAGGTCTATCCTGGACACTGGTGTCACAAAGAATACAGCACAGACCTGGCTTTGAGCTTCTAAAAAAATGATTGCAATATAAGGTAATTAAATACAATAATAATAGCTGGCTTCAAGAATGTGTCCGTAGGAAGTATCACTCTGCCCAAAAGACTGAAAGAGCCTGTATTTTATTTGTAGATTTACAGCAGCAGACAGAATTATAATGACATTCCACAGGAAAAGTGAAGAAAGGAAGAGACTGAGAAGTAACGGGTAGTGACCCTGTGGGAGAAGCTTCCAGTGAAACAGTCACTTAACCACAGAAAATTATTTAAAAATAAAATGTAACAAAAACAACCATTTAGTCTCTGGAAATGTTCTTAAGGGCATATACTAAATAGAGACACATATCTTCATAAAATCTACTAAATCTTAGTGAAGCTGTAGCGTGGACTCCCAACTCAGTGTAACAAGCTTTCTATTCTGTGTGGGTGTGGCCAAGGCCACTAGTCTACACTTGGAGGCTAGTCTGCACTTGAAGTTTCAAATGGGAAGGTCAAGTCACTGGCATCCCTTGCCCTACTCGGTTCTGTTTGGGAAAGTTCTAGTCGTCCAGGGTGGTGTGGCTCGAGTTCCCTTAGTATTGTTAAGATGGCCTACTCCCTAAGTTAATGTATGGATTTAATATATAAAGTCTGCCAATTAGTTTACTCATCTCAGAAAAAGTGCTTCCTATCTCATTGCTGAATATCATTATGGTCGCCTTCCGAGTACTCCCCTTGGTTATCTGGTGCTTGTTGTGATATTGACCAGTGTGGTATGTAGTACTTTTTCTAAGATAAGTTTACAACCTAAATGTCCAACCTCATATTTCTTCTCAAATCCCAGATACTTCTTTCACAGAAAGTGATAAGCTGATCCTAAAATTCATGTTGAAATATAATGGATGCAGAGAACAAACAACCCAGAATAAGAACAAAGTTAGAGGAATCACAATTATTGATTACAAAACTTTCTACAAAGTTACAGTAATCTGATCAGTGTGGTACTGGCACAAAGAGAGATCATAGTTCAATGGAATAAAATGAAAGTCCAGAAATAAATCTGGGAATATATACATATGGTTGATTGCTTTTCTACAAAGGTGTCAAGACTTTTCAACAGGTCTATAAATAGTCTTTTCAACAAATAACACTTTGACAACGGATTGTATGCAAGAGAATTAAGTTGGACCCCTTCTTCAAAACCACACACACAAAAAACTCAAAACAGCTTATAGAAAAAAATGTACAAGCTGAAAGTATAAACATTTTAAGAAAAAATGTACATGTAGCAGTATATTGTGATGAACTGAGGTAAGCATTTTTTTTAGACATGGCAAAAAATGAAGAAAAGTTAGATTACTTGGACTACATTAAACTTTGAAGCTTCAAACACCGCCATCAAGAATGTGAAAAGACAGCCCATAAAATAGAAGAAAATATTTGCAAATCATCTATCTATAAGGTAATTATATCCATAATATACAAAAATCTCTTACAACCCTAAAAGATGATAATGAATCCAAGTAAAAATGGAAATTTCTCCAAACAAGATATAGGCAGATGTCCCATAATCACGTGAAAAATGCTTAAATATTAATTGTCATTAAAGAATATAAGTTAAAACCACAATGACATAACACTTCACTCATCATAGAGAGGATATAACAAAAGGCAGATACAGCAAGTGTTGGTGAGGATGTGAAACTCTGATACAAAGCTTCTAGGAATGTACAATGGCAGGATCACATTAGCAAACAGCTTGGTAGGTCTTCCATACACTAAACATTGAATTACCACAGGACTTAATAATTCCAGTGTTAGATATATTTCCAAAAGAAACAACTTGAACACTGATGTTGACAAAAGCTATGCATAGCAGCCAAAAAGCAGAAACAACTCAAGTCTCCATTAAGTAATGATTGGATAAATGAGCTATGGTATATTCATACAATAGAATATGAAGGAGCAGCAAAAAGGCATACAGTATTGACACATGTTGCAACATCAAGGGATCTTGAAACCACTGTCCTAAGTGAAAGAAGTCAGTTACCAAAATTTCAGATCGCATAATTCCACTTACATAGAATAAGAACAGCAGATCTATAGAGAAGGAAAATAGATGAATGGCTGTTGGAAACAAGAGAAGAGGAGGGAGATGTGACTTCTAATCAGTTACTCTACTGGGGGTGTTGAAATCATTCTAAAATTATAGTGATGATTGCACAATTTTGTGTACTTACAAAAAACCTTTGCATTGTGCAATTGAAGTACACATGGTACTTAATGTGACTTGCATGGTATATGAGTTATATCGCTTAATAAAGCAGTTTAAGAAAAAATTGAAAAGTATAAAACTTTCGAGCATTGCTCCTTTTCGCCACGTACCTCACTTTGTGTGTGTCCATACGCTACCTACATTGTCTCCACCTTCTGAGATGGGTACAGATGGGGGTCACATTAACTTAAACAACCCAGGACTCCCTGGCTTTGGCCCACACTTGTTCGAGTTGAGCCATGGTCTGCTCCAAAGCCATCATCCTTGGGTGATATTTTTGGATTTCTTTCACATGCCCACCTGTAGGTTTGTCCTTGCCGACCTCCTTGACCATCTTTGATGGAGCGCCCTGGCTGTAGTGTTTCCCACTCACTGCTGTCTCTTCACTGTAAGGCTCCATTGACACTATGGCTTATCTCTTGCTCTGCTTGTCACGCCCTCAGCTGCTGCTGTTATGCTGGGTGTGCACACCCCAGGGGCACCTCTGCTGCTCAGCCTGCCCCTCTGCCCTGCCTGACACCACTAGCCATGTCTGGTTCTATCAGCACCTCACCAGGCTCCTTGGGCTCATACATAAGCCAAGCCCCATTGTACCATTCTATGCTGCCAAGTGTTGTGCTTGAGGATCAAAGCCTTAAGAAAGGCACTCTCTATTTAAAATTGCCTCCCATTAAGGGAATCTCTTGTGATTTTTCACTGGTACTTTACACTTTCCTACAAGAGCTCTTTCAGGTATCAAGCCATCTCTCTTCCTGTACACATGTACAGAGCCTTGCAGAGCAAGCAGTATCTCCTACACTGCCAAAACCGTGACACGGATGTCTCCAAGGTGATGCATGTGTGTTAATTCCAAAGAGTACAGCTCTGTTCCTCATCCATCTCATAGAAAATTCATCTGCCTCTTAAATTGAGCTTTTTTCTTAAAACTAGCATGTAGATCAACGGTTCTCAGCCTGTGGGTCTCAACCCACAGAAACTGTATTAAAGTTCCGTGGCCTTAGGAAGGTTGAGAACGACTGATATAGGTGGTCTATCTACAGCAAAAGTTCATTAGACAAGCCCACAGCATAGTAAATGAGGTTTAAATTTTCCAGAAAGCAATTCAATCCTCTTGCGAATAGGTCCTCACCTTGCTCCTACATTGGGGGTGCACTCCTGCCCCAGCGTGTGCCACGGTGCCAGTGATTATCAGCTTACTTCTGGGTCTCAGTGCTCTGGACCTCTCTCTAGACCCTTAAGGGCAGGGCTAACGTGTTATTTAACTTTGGTTTTAAATGAAATCTGTCATAATAGTAGGTACTGTGCAAACACTCAATGAATGTGTCCTAAATAAATGGATCAAATCATATTTTGATGTATTTGCTTTTCTTCCAGTTTTACTCATGAAGCTCCTTGAACTCAAAGTATCTTATCATATCGCTCCAACAAATTGTAAGACCTGGATGCATTTTAGATACTCATTAAACAGTTGGATCGTCTTTTGGAGTATCCACAAATGTATGGGAATAATTCATAAAGAACTGGCAATGATTATCAATTGACTATTAGTAGACTATACTGTGAGCCCTCTATACCATTTTCAGACTTTAATCACATTTCAGACAACCCTTTGCTTTTCAAATGAATACTAAAGAAAAATACTTATTTGATGATTCTCAGCATAGACTTCCCACCGTGAGCTTTAGACCCGAGCTAGAGTGGAATAGACAGAAGCATTTCATTTAGAGTGTAAGATAAAATTGCTGTTTGATATTCAGTCCTCTGTGTGGGGAAAGCCTCTTTTGCTTTTCTGAATTCTAGTAATTGTCTTGTTTGTGCTCCCTCACTGCAGACCTTTGCCTCCTGCCAACTGCTAGCCAGACGTGGGCTCAATGCTAAGTAGGGAGACGTTCCCAAGAAGCATAAGATATATATTGAAATCAAACACTCTTCTGAAACTATTGTTTTCCAATTTCCACTAAATCATCTTTCTGGTGACCCTTCCTACTCAGTGGACTTTAAAACACTTGGCAAAAGAATAACTAAAATAAAAAGTCATTTCTCACAGGAGCTCTGCTCACCTGAATGGGAAAGTCAGTTTCTCTGCTATGTGCTATTTATACCAATGATATGACTTCTTGTCTCTCTCTTTGTGAATTCCTTTCTTTAAGTTAACCGGCTCCACTTGGATTTCTCCTCGTTAGCCACAACATAAAGATTGCATTTGGGTATCAGCCTGTGACTTCCTCTGTATGTTTCTAAATTTAAGGTCAGAAGGAAAGATGAGAAAAAAAATGGGGATATCAAGGCTTTTCCTCCATCTCAGTGTAAAACTTAGTCCACCAAATTTCTAAATTCCTGGAATATGCTTTAAAACCCCTCTCTGCAGATTACTGTGTATATGACCTCAGCAAAGTTACTCAGCCTCTCTCTGTCATTGTTTTCTATCTGAAAAAAAAAACTGCATTGTTTCTAAATATCTATGATTTACGCTTATTTTAAGAATTAAGTTGACAATGATATCAGCAAGATGGCAGACTAGGGTGCTCCAGATTCCCCAAAAAAAACATTCCCCAAACAAATAAAGTCAGGTTAAAATAACTTAACAGAAGCCCTGAGAATCAGTAAAAACCTATAGCAACAAAATGAGCACCCAGTTAGGAAAAGCCACGTTCCAGAAGTAAAACATTCTGTGTGTTTTTAATTAGTTCTTGTTCCTTAACCTCTTCCTTGTGGTGGGGCATGGTTTGGACATAGCAGCCTATTCTCTAGTTTCCTGGGTGAACCAGAGAGATCAGAGCAGACCCCATTTGCAATGGTCTGACCAGTCTGGGACTGCTTGGGGGATTGGTTGCTGTGTCACCTAACATGAGCTTAGGTAGCCAGAAAGTGGCACAGCTCGGATCTCAGGCTAGTCAAAACTGCAAGAAGCTTCAAGGATGGCTCATGGAAACCAAAAACATCCCAGACCCGCTGTGCTTAGAGCAAGAGCTTCCTGACTGAGCAACCCACAGATGCTTAGAGTAGGAGCTTCCTGACTGAGGAACACAACAGAACAACTACTATTTTCAGAGTATTTGAAAATAGCTTCCTATGGGGGACTAAAGAGAGAGAGAAAAGAAAAAAAATGAAAGAAAGAAAGAAAAGCAGACACACTGCCAGAAAAGACTTCTATTCAGAAATGTCCTAAGAAAACCTGAAGTCTTCACACCAGGCTTATTACAAGTTTCAGAACATGTCCTGCTAATTAAAAAAGGTCGTCATCTCCTGCGCAAAGCCAGTCTACAGGATGTAGGAGAGGTGCCTGTTGTTTTCAATGAGCAATTTTAATTAGAGATTACCAGGCCAAAAAAAAAAGAAAAAAAGAAAAGAAACAGAAAAACATATCCCTTTATAAGGTAAAAACTAAAATTCTAGAAACAATTTATGAAGAAAACAGGCATTGGACTTACTAGTCCAAGAGTTTAAAATAAAAATTGCTCAAACAGGCTCAACCAGGTAATTAAAAGCATTGACAAAGAACTAAAAGAAATCAGAAGAATGATATATGACCCAAATGAGATTTTCTACAATGAGATAGAAATAATTTGTAAGGGAACTAAAGAGAAATTCTGAATCTGAAAAATAAAATAACTGCATGGAAAAATTTCATGAGAAGGGTTCATCAGCAGACTCAAATAGATGAAAGAAAGATAAAGCAAATGTGAAGAAAGACTGTATGAAATTATTGAGCCCAAGAAAAAATAGTCATGAGGAATAATAAGCAGGAAAAGCAACATGACCACCCATTTGTTCATGGAAATGCAATAAGGGAAGAAGGAAAATCAATTACACAGATTGGGAAGGAAGTCAAGTAAACTCTAGGCTTTCTGTGATTGAAGATAAATTGTTCTCAGCATATGATCGACTGTTATAATCATAAATTGTCTAAGGCAACCTTCTGAAAACCCCACAAAGGGTACAGCAGATACATAAAATGTAAAGAGAGAAGAATCAAAGCATGTCAGTAAAAAAAACAAACAAACAAACATTGAACCATTAACTAAGACAAAAGAAGAAATAAAAGGAATATAAGAACTACAAAACAGACAAAATACAGTTAAGAAAATGGCAATAGGAGAAGGAATTCCATAACTATTAATAATCTTTCCTTTTCTTTTCTTTTCTTTTCTTTTCTTTTCTTTTCTTTTCTTTTCTTTCAGACAGAGTCTCACTGTCATAGAGTGCCAGGGCATTGTAGCTCACAGAAATCATCTCAAGGGCTCAAGCAGTCCTCTTGGATCAGCATCCTGAGTAACTGGGACTACTGGTGCCTGCCACATTACCAGGATAGTTTTTCTTTTTTTTCTATTTTTAGCAGTAATGGGGTCTTGCTCTTGCTCAGGCTGCTCTCACCTGCCTTGGTCTCCCAGAGTGCTAGAATTACAGGCATGAGCCACTGCACCTGGCCTTATTACTTATTTTAAATAGAAATGGACTGAATTCCCAAATGGAAAGAGCAGATTAAAAAGCAAGATTCAACTGCTGTATACTGACTACAAAAACACTCACTATAGATTTAGTAACACAAATTAACTGAAAATGGAAAGATGCAGATATATATTTCATGCAAATGAAAACCAAAGAGATCAAACTTGGCTATACTTATATCAGACAAAATAGACTTTAAGTTAAAAATTAAAAATTGCTACAAAGACAAATAAGTTCATTATATAATAATATAAGGGTCAATTCAACAGGAAGACATAATCATTATACATATATATATATATAGCCAACATCAAGGTCCTAAAAATAGATTGAGTAGCCTTTATTTGAAAATCTTGGGAAAAGAAATGTTTTAGATTATTTTGGGGGGAATGTGTGTGGGGAATATTCCATATACATATTGAGAGATCTTGGAATGGGGTCTAAGTACAAATATAATATTCGTTTATATATAGATACCTCACATATCTAGCCTGGAGTTAGTTGTATATAATATTTTAATAAATTTTCATGAAACAAAGTTTCTGTACATTGTACTATCAGAAAGCAAAGGCGTCACCATGATAGTCACACAATGTGGACAGTCTGTGGCTGTTTGGCTTCACCATCATTTCTGACTCTGAATTTTTATACTACCAAAAAGCAATTATTTTCTCATACTTTTTCACATATAAATGCTTAATAGTTATATATATGTATACACACACCTAACTGCAACTCCTCACCTGAGGTCAGGAATGGAATTTTTCCACCTTATGAACCTGTGGTGTCATGTCAGTGTTCAAAGTTATGGATTTGGAAACATTTCAAATTTGGGATTTTGAGATTTTGGATGCATAGCTTGTACATAAGGTAAATATTGACAAATCTGATGAGAGAAAATAGAAATACAATAATTATAGGAGGCTTGAATGCTCCACTAATTATAAAGAATAGAACATCTAGAAAGAAAATCAACCAGGAAATAGCAGAAATTAGTACAATACAGCCCAAATGAACCTGAAAGACCACAAAGAACTTTCCAATCAAGAGCAACAGAATATCAAATCTTCTCAAATGCACCTAGAACAGTCTCTACAATATGCTATGTATGAGGGCAAAAAGTAAGTCTTAACAAATTCAAGATTACAATTATTCCAGGTACCTTTTTTGATTACAAAAGAAAGTAAATAACAATAAAAGAAAGAAAATTAAGAAGTACATGAACATTAAGCAGCACTGTTTAAAACCTATTGGGTCAGAGAAGAAATCCAAAGGAAAATTGGAGAATATCTCCATACAATGAAAATAAATAAAAACACACCTTACCAACACTGTGGGATGCAGCAAAAGCATAACTCAAATGGAAGTTATACAAAAAAAGTATACATGAATAATGAAGAAAGATTCCAAATAAGCAACCTAACTTTAAGCCTAAGGATCAAAGAAGAACAAAGTAAACCCCGAATGAACAGAAGGAAAAGGAGAGAAATGGATTAGAGCACAAATAAAGAATAGGAAAATAATCACTGAAAAATCAGTACACTAAAGAGTTGGTGTTTTGTAAAAAAAAACAAAATTGATAAATCTTTAGCAAAAATAGAAAAGAGTCTTTAAAAAGTAGAAATGAAGCAGCAGACTGACCTCATGCAACAGAAAGTATCACTATTTGCCCTGCTGACTCTTGCAACCTGGCTAAAGCGGAGGTCTGCTTGACACATACAGGCTCTCACACTCAGCTATTGCCAGAGTAACAACCTATGAGGCTTGGAGAGGCCTGGCACTCTGACCAGTGAAAAGATGTGCCCGGAGAATACTGCCACCTCTGAAATCTTGCCAGGCCTTTTATGGTGTTTCAACATTTACAATGTAGCATTAGTTGATTTATCATCATTATTTAGGAGTCAAAGAAACTATGTCCCCACAGTGAAGTGTGAGTGGTGTTGTGTAAGACCTAAGGAAATAATGTATAGGGGAGTGGACAAAGGGTCTGGTTAGAATTGACTTTTAAAAGGGAACATATATTGCAAAAGAGGGGAGATGTTACCTTTTAATCTGTACTGCTGATCTATTCCTTCCAGCCTAAATGGTTGTTTTCTAATCTAATCTTTTAACTTGTTCAAACTGGTTTTATTCTTGTGGCTGTTTTTAGCTTCCAAGATAAGGAACCAGGCTCTTGCTGTTTGTACTCCTCACAAACACGCTTTACCACTTTTTTTTTCCCCTTATAATTTTCCTAGCCTGTCCCCACAAAAGACAAAAATAAACAATTGTATGATGATAAACTAGAAAATCTGAAAGAAATGGAGTTTTTCTCAGAAACATGCAATCTTCCAAGACTGAATCAAGAAGAAATAGAAAACCTGACCATATTGATAAAAATGAAAGAGATTGAAGGACTAACAACACCAACAAAAATTCCAGCAAAGAAAAGCCAGGTGAATTCTACTAAACACTTAAAGGAAATTAGTACTAGTCATTCTTAAACTCTTCACGTGTAGAAGGAGTGAGAAGGCATATGAACCCATTTCAACTGGGCCAGAATCAACCTGATAACAAAACCAAAGCAAGACATTACAAGAAAATAAAATCATAGACCAGTATTTCTAATGAGTATAGATACAAAACTCCACAGTAAAATACTAGCAAAGAAAAACATAACAGTAGGGCAGCGCCTGTGGCTCAAACAAGTAGAGCGCCAGCCCCATATGCCAGAGGTGGCGGGTTCAAACACAGCCCTGGCCAGAAACAACAACAACAAAAAAATAATAAAAAATAATAATAATAATAACAACAATAGTACATTAAAAGAATCTAATGTCATGACCAAGGGGGCTTTATTCCTGAGCTGCAAGGATGATTCAATATACACAAATCATTCAGTGTGATATAACACAACATTAACAGAATGAAGGATACGTATTACATGATTACCTCAATACGTAAAAAATAAAAAAATCAACATGCTTTCATAATAAAAATTCATAGCAAATTAGATATAGAAGGCACTTATCTCAACACAATGAAGTTTGTTATAACAAGGCCTCATTAATAAAATACTCAATGAAGAAAAGCTGAAAGCATTTCCTCTAAGGAAGAAGGCAAAGATGCCCACTCTCACCCTTCCCTGTACTCTTCGAACTAGACTGAAAGCCCTAATAAGGGCAATTAGACAAGAAAAGAAATAAAAAAACATATAAATCAGAAAAGATAAAAGTATCTGTTTGCAGATGACATAATCTTGTACCTAGAAAACCCTAAACATTTAAAAAAGAAATCCTGTAAAGTTGCAGGATGCAAAATCACTATATAAAAATCTGTTGCATTAGGTGGTGCCTGTGGCTCAAAGGAGTAGGGTGCTGGCCCCATATGCCAGAGGTGGCGGGTTCAAACCCAGCCCCAGCCAAAAACTGCAAAAAAATAAAAAATCAGTTGCATTACTATCCAGGGTGTCCATAAAGTTCGTGTGCAATTTTAATTTGCACGCTATTTTAAACTGCACATGAACTTTGTGGATACTCTGTGTAATAGACATTGAACAACATAGAGGTTAGTAATTCTGATCCTCCCTGTGGTCAAAAATTTCCATATAACTCTAACTCCTACAAAACTTTACTAATAGCCTATTCACCAAAGCCTCACCAATAACATAAACAGTTGATTAACACATATTTTGATGTGATATGTATCATATATTGTATCCTTACAAAAAACTTAGCAGTGGGCTAGGCACAGTGGGCTAGGCTCATTCCTGTAATTTGAGCACTTTGGAAATCCAAGGCAGAAGGATTAATCACTTGAGCCCAGGAGTTTGAGAACAGGTTGGGCAAAAGAGTGATACCCCATCTCACTTGTCTCTTCCAAAAATTTAAAAAAATAAGCTGAGCATGATGGCATTCTTCGCATCTCAGGTGCTTGGGAGGCTGAGTCAGGATGATAGCTTGAGAGCAGGAGTTTGAGCCTGCAGTGAGGCGCAATCACACCACTACACTCCAGCTCTGGACAAGCAAATAAATAATAAAAATAAAATAAGCTAGAGTAAAGAAAATGTTATTTTAAAAAATCACAAGGAAAAGAAAATATATTTACTATTCATTAAGTAGAAGTCATCCTCTTTCCAATCACCCTCCCACCACCCATCC
>CAUYQV010126282.1:0-59966 GCA_963574575.1 Galagoides demidoff | reverse complement strand
GGATCCCTATTTAACAAATGGTGCTGGGAGAATTGGCTGGCAACTTGTAGAAGACTGAAACTGGACCCACACCTTTCACCATTAACAAAAACTGACTCTCACTGGATCAAAGATTTAAATTTACAACATGAAACTATAAAGATTCTTGGAGAGAGTGCAGGAGAAACACTTGAAGAAATTGGCCTGGGAGAATACTTTATGAGGAATACCCCCCAGGCAATTGAAGCAACACCAAAAATACATTACTGGGATCTGATCAAACTAAAAATCTTCTGCACAGACAATAACACAGTAAGTAAAGCAAGCTGACAGTCCTCAGAATGGGAGAGGATATTTGCAGGTTATTCTTCTGACAAATGTTTGATAACTGGAATCCACAGAGAACTCAAACTTATTAGTAAGAAAAGAACAAGTAATCCAATTTCATTGTGGGCAAGGGGCTTGAACAGAAGCTTCTCTGAAGAAGACAAGCACACGGCCTACAAACACATGGAAAAATTCTCATATTTACTCATCAGAGAAATGCAAATCAAAACCATTTGAGATACCATCCAACTCCAGTAAGAGTGGCTCATATAACAAAATCCCAAAACTATGGATGTTGGTGTGAATGTGGAAAAAAGGGAACTCTTCACTGCTGGTGGGAGTGCAAGGTAATCTATCCCTTTTGGAAAGAAATATGGAGACTACTCAGGGATCTAAAAGTAGACTTGCCGTTTGATCCTGCAATTCTTCTACTAGGTGTATATCCAAAAGACCAAAAATCACTTTATAACAAAGATATTTGCACCAGATTGTTCATTGCAGCTCAATTCATAATAGCCAAGTCATGGAAGAAGCCCAAGTGCCCATTGACTCATGACTCGATTAATAAATTATGGTATATGTATACCATGGAATATTATGCAGCCTTAAAAATGGAGACTTTAGTTCTTTTATGTTTACATGGATGGAGCTGGAACATATCCTTCTTAGTAAAGTATCTCAAGAACAGAAAAAAAAATATCCCATGTACTCAGTACTATTAAGAAACCAATTCACAATCACTCACACTTTCATATGAAGAATAGATCACAACTATGGCCCAAGATGAAGGAGGGAGGAGTGGGGACCAGGAAGGGAGGGAGGAGGTCAGATTGAGGGAGGGTGAATGGTGGGATCACACCAATGGTGCATAATGCAAGGGTACATGTCGTTATTGTGTTAAGAGTCTTAACATAATAATTAAGTAAATGAGATAAGGTATATATTAAGCAGTGTGATGTAAGCCTTCCTAATTCTACATGAAATCAGCACATTGTACCTATAAATGCATTAATGTATACATGATCTATGTGTTTATGATTTAATAAAAAAACAAAAAATAAAATAAAATATATGAAAAAAATACCAAAAAAAACTTCACAGGTATCTTCAATTTTAAACAAACTCTCATAGAGCATTCTAAAGAAAAGAAAAGAAAAGAAATACTATTCAGTGCATTTTATGATGCTAGGAAAACACTGACATCAAAATTAGAAGTAGTACAAAAAAAAAAATCCATGAACATGGAAGAAAAATCTTAAGTAAAATTAACAGACTATATGCACCAACACATAAGAGATAGCACATTGTGGATTTCTTCATAAGTACGTATGTTATAAAATTAGAAAAATAATAAAATAATTTTATTTTTATTTATTAAAATACGTATTTTTTCAAATATTAGGGTTGTAATTGGGGGGAGAGGAATAAAATGGAAGGATCTGGGCAAGGTATAGAGTAATCTCATTAATACGTGTTAAACTGATCATTAGCATTTACTACTCTTTTGTATAAGGATAATTGGAAACAACACGTGATGAGTCGTGGAGTGGGAATCAGGAAACCAGAATGCAGGATATTACCATATGAGCTTCAAGGAATAATACATCTTTCCCTGATTCAGCATGTTTCTAGAATGCAAAGACTTTTACTGTGGAGTTACCAAAGAAAACTGTTCAGATGGGTAGAATGAACTCACAGGAGCAAAGAGCAGTCCATCTCAGTCATATAAAATATATTTCTATTGCTGTCATGAAAGGGGAAATTTAAGATCTCCTATCCGTTGGTATAACTAAGCTGCTTTTATATGGAAAATGAGGTGGCATTTTAAAAATACAACTTCATCCCCTCACATTTTCAAAACATTCCTTCAACTCCATCCTCAAAGAGTAAGGTCCATACACTCCTGAAGTGAAATCTCGGTAATACTGTTCTAATCCTTATTTCAGGTTTTTCCCATTATTCTCTTCAATGAATATTGCTCTGTTTAGACTGATGTAGTGTTTCTGAAATGATGTTTTGATTTTCTGTCTCTTAGTGTTTTGCTGATACATTTCAAACGCAGAAGACATTTTACTCATCTCTCTGTACTGAAATACGGTTAATTCTACAAGATACAGCTTAAACCACTCTCTTAATTACAGGGATCTTCTCAGTTGTTATTTTCCCGTATTTCTTCTTTATCTAAACTACTAGATAACAGCAGGGTGGGTGTGTACAAGTAGCCAAGTGGACCTAATGAAGATAGAATAAACATCGTCTTTATACTTAGCTTTTGATGAAATTAGATTTAACATGTGGATTAATTACAGTAGCATAGGTATGCAATGTATAAATTAATATGTATTTATGAGGATGAGATTCTTTACTTTTAAGGAAGTATGATTACTGTATAATACATGAGTACTTATCTCTAGTTTTCAGTCTCAGATTATCTTATTTAAAAAGTAGTATTAATTAGTAGTACCTACATTGTAGGATTACTATGAACATTAAATGAGTTATATAAGCAACTTTTAGGTCAATATAAAATTAATAAAATCATATCTGACTCATAGTGAGTTTTGTGGACGGGTTTTTAGTTCTGCCATTTTTTTAGTGGCCTATTTTCATAGAAAACTGTCTGCCTGAACTTCAGGAAGTAAATTCTGTAGCCAAATATTTACTCCCTAAGCAAAAACAAACTGTCAAACAATAAGAAAACAAAATAAACACAATAAAACAAAGCTTTCACCTGCCTCCTCAACACACAGAGCCACATACATCTCTTATCCAATACTCCCACTTTTTAAAATTTCAATAGCAAATATGCTATATATGTTCTTATTTATTTTATTATTTATGAGAGCAGGAGATTTTGTCTATTTATGTCCACAGCTATATCCTGGATCCTTAGAATACAGCCTACCACATTAAAAACAAAATAGAACAAAAACAATAAATATTATTTAATCTATCACATAAACAATAGCAACAAGATATTATTTTCAGTATAAATTGAATAACATCTCTAATACCAAGTGAATGTATAAGTCTCAGAATCAAATCTTTTAAATTTCAAAATGTTTGTGACTACACATTCTTTTTCACTTTAAACAAAGAATGTTATTTGTCAAGTTTTTCCTATTTTGTCTATTGCATCATTCTTGTACACGAACAAACAATGAAGAATTAATGGATACTTGACTGTAACCTGAAGTTTGAAAGAGAAAGACCAGGGTACTAAAATGTGCATCAAAGAAAACAGAGAAAATTGAGAGAACAGAAAATTAATGTCTAAAGTTCTGATTTTGTCTGCAGAGAAATTAAATATAGAATATCCTTAAAAGAAAAATATAATGTTATGCAAAAAGTACAGAAGAAATGAGTTATTAGAAATATGACAATAATTGTGAAAACAATCATAATTACAACCATTCATGAGAAGTAAATTTGAGAATACCTTGCAAAATGTGGACCAGATATCAAGGGGAGTGAAGATACAGAAGAATACATAATAGAAAAGTGCATTAACTCAGAATGTGCAAAACTGGACTTATAGAGGCTTCAGAAAGAACAAAGACAACAAGATATGTGTATCAAAGAAATAATATAAGACTATTTTCAAAAGTGAAATGGGGATACACATCTCAGAATTTTGAAATTTTACTAAGGCTGGGCACAGCGGCTCATGCCTGTAATCCTAGAACTCTGGGAGGTTGAGGCAGGTGGAGTGCTGGAGCTTAAGAGTTCAAAACCAGGCTGAGAAAAGGCAGACTGGTCTCTACTAAAAACAGAAAAACTGGCTGGGTATGGTGGCAGGTGCTTGTAGCCCCAGCTACTCAGGAAGGCTGAGACGAGACGATGGACGTTGAAGTAAGAGGATCACCTGAGAGTGATCAAGAGTCTAAGGTTGCTGTGAGTTATGATGGTCCTATGCCATACTACCCAGTGTGACAGAGACTAATTAAGAATAAAACATGCCATAAGCCAGACTAGTTAATTAATTAATGAAAATAAGTAAAAAATAAAAATTTTACTCATTTCCAAGCAGAGAAAATAATAAAATTATAAACTTAGATGTACTGAAAAATTCTCTCTACTGAGGAAACCAGAGGACATCTTTAACAAAATAATAAATACAATAAACGACAGGGATGAGATATTTGATTGACTATTTGGGTCATTAAAACACAATAGGGAAATTCCCTTATAATTTTGAGGGGAAAGATATGAATCTATAATTGGATGCCCACTCAAATTATCAGTGAGTGTGACAGCTATATAATATTTCCCGAAATGAAGTCTCAGAAAGTTTACCTACCAGATGAATTTGCTTAGAAAGTCATAGGAAGAAGATTGCCAATCAAGAAAAATGATAGTTTGTGATCCAGGAAAAGAGTGAGTTCAGACTTGTAGATAAAGTTAGGTCATAAAATGCCACCTGTGTGGATGGCCTTGAGATCATTACACTCTGGTACATTGAGAGAGACTTCAGGAGGCAGGTCTCAGAAGAATAAGGCATATACTATCAGCCAGGTTGTATGCATGTTTGAGAACTTTGGAAAGCTTATGTTGTGATCAAGATGGATGTAGGGGGGAGAAAAGGTCAGTATGCTAGGGAAAAAATAATAATAATTTAAAAATACCCAGGAAAGATAGGTAATTACAGTGTTCTAATTACTACAGTGAATAATATTAGCAGAATTGTAAAACTAAATACTATTTATTTCTTTTATTCTCTTAAAATAAAATCAAAATATAAAGTATTTAATGTTCTTACAGAACTGAATGTAAATATAACCCTTGAAATATGAAAATAAATATACAATTTACAGAGGTTAAGAAGCTAAAATTGAAGATGTGAGGCGCCACAAGAGTAAAATTTTCTTGTCACAGGAAGGTAAAACTTCCTTATCATAAGAAGGAGATATATGTATTTTTATATTTTGTTAATATTTAGAAAAGAGGAAAAAGTGAATGTTGGGCAGGAAGCCAGGTGACACTGGTACACGTTGATCACCAACATTATAAGTAAAACTAAGATTTTAATGATATCGAGCAAATGAGCTAAATTTGCACCCATCATTTTAGAAGGCAATTATTAAGAATATATAACATAAGTCTATTTATATTGGTATCAGCATGTTTAAGGTATTTATGAGGCCTCTTCAGCACTATCTCCTGGAATTATGGACTATCCGAATCAAATCATGCTGTTCTTCATTCAACAGTTAGAGATTAAGGGCCTCCTGTGTGCCAAAGAGCTTACAGTAGTGAACTGAACTCAATAGCCTGGCCTTGCCTACGTGGATGCTTCTAAAGATGTGTTTAGCTCCTTTATTATTTTTTCTCTTATCTGCCAGGTAATATCTTTCAGAGCACATGGTGTAGAGTTGTGGCCATTTTTAAAGTACAGATGAGGTTTTTGTGTGTTTTCAATTATTCTGTCTTCATTCCAGTAGGCTTCAGGGAAGAAATAACTCAAAGGTGCTCATTTCTGAAGTCTCTTCCCAAGTCTGTGTTTCTTTGACCTCTACAGAGTTTGTGCCTACATCTACCTAATTATGTAACAACTCTTCTTAATTCACTCATTTGCAAGTTTTTCTAGAACTTGGTTGATTTATTTCCCAAATCTTTTGGCTTCTTTATGGCTCTCGTCTTCTTCTTTTCCACATTCCTCAGATGTCCTTCATGAGCAAAATTTGTATTCAGCAAATTGAATTAGATGTTTGGGGGGCAGGAGGTGAGAGAGAAGTCTTGGTATTTTTTAGTGTAGCATTCCCAAATTTATGGAGCTCTGTGAGATGCTTCCTCATTTATTTTGCATTTCGCTCCATGCAATAGTGTGTGCAATGTAACATCCTGGTTGGTTTAAAAATTTAGACTCTCTGACTTTGCTGCATGCATACATATTCAAGAACAATTCTAGATGCTGTAGGCGTTATGCCACTTTGTGTCTTTAGACTTTGAAAGACGACTCTGGACAAGAAAGGAATGGTGACTTGCCATTTATTCTATTGATTCCTTTTGCTTCGAATCATGTCAGTCATTGTGATATTTTAGTCAGATTATGCTGTATTGTAATACTCTACATTATATGCTTAGATACACAATACACTGTCTTTTATAACCTACCTAAATAGCATTGACTATATTCTGCATTCTTGAAATTTTACAATGGTCTTTAAAACATGTTGTATTGATTTAACAGGTTTGAATTACTATGTGAGAAAATCTATTTTTATGTTTTGCATTTTATTCATAAAGTGGTATATCTGTTATTTTAAGATAACTCATGTGATTTTTATGCACACTAGAAAGGTTTAGATAACAGTGGATATAGCTGTTTTAAGGAGAGACATAGGTTTCTCCTAGCTTTCTTTTAATACCCAGACCCAAAATGCACCAAAGTCTAGCTACCTTTGAATACTCAAGACTAGGACACTGGACTATGGATCAAAGTCTGTGCATCTAAATTTTTAAATCAACTTGCTAAGTATGCAGACTAATGAACTCTGTTGTTGTTTCATGCCTATAAATTTTTCACTGCGATTGCACTGTGACCACATTCTACTTTTTCTTGATTTATTAATTTCTGTCTATCCCAACTTCTTTCACCAAATCACCATAATTGACCACCATGCCACTATGAGAAAATCATGCTGCTCACGTTTCCAAAAGTTCTCCTTCTCAGAGCTGGTTTTATTATACTGTTTCATAGTCCTGACAATACATTTTTAATGTGTATACATTTAAATTAATATGTATATTTTCTTTATTCTGAAAAATAATGTCAATGTCACATCTTGGTAAATTGGTTTTTAAAGTGCTGATTTCAAAGTGCATTTTAAAACTCATCTTATGTGTATAATATGGGTCTTTTGAATTTCCTCACATATTTGGGGATTATATTTCTGCCTGTTTAATAGTGACATACAATAAATTGATGTTAAAAGGCTAAAGAAAATGAAAGCTCTTATCTGGAAAAGAAAAAACAATAAATTAGGTACCTCATGCCCTGCTGGTGTCTATTAAAGCTCTGTGCTTCTGGTGAAGCGATTTCTTTGGGCCTTTTCTTTCTGTAACCTTTTCTTTCTTCATTCATTTCCTTAAAGAATATGTTCTTTTGTCACTTCCTGTCTTGTTGGAATTTTTATTATTCAGATGATATTTCTGTTCACTCTAATA
This sequence comes from Galagoides demidoff, assembly GCA_963574575.1. Classification (NCBI taxonomy): domain Eukaryota; kingdom Metazoa; phylum Chordata; class Mammalia; order Primates; family Galagidae; genus Galagoides; species Galagoides demidoff. The sequence continues at coordinate 52,493 of CAUYQV010126282.1, read as the reverse complement.
GCCAACTAGTCAACAAAACAGTGATCTTAAGAAACAGACATTAGCTGGATTTTGTGCCTTATGAAAGGAAATTCTGGATATTGTAACATTCCACTGACACCTGTCAACTCCAAAGTAATCTATTAAGCTGGTTACTTCATCTCTAACTCTAGTCTGAGTACTTTATAGAATACCAGAAACACACAGAGGAGAAATTCATGCTCCCAATTTGTACTGTAGCACTGAAAGCATGATGGATATATGTGCAATGCATGTTTTAACAACAATATAAATATATGCCAGATATTCTGCTAAAGACTCTTAGGAGAGAAACAAATTAACGTAGAGATGTCACACAAAAGTGCAACTTAGCAAATTACCAAATGCTCACAATTTCTCCCATGAAAAAGCATGCAACTAATAACATTTTATTAAACAAGTATTATCGAGAAAAGAGGAATAGTAATTTCAGATATATTAAAGTATGAAAATTGAGCATATTAGAGTTGATGAAATGTGGCATATTAATATTGGTGCTGGAACTTTTGTAAATATGCCTTTTTACATATATTAATGAATTGATTTAAGCCCATGGCCTTAATGTTTACTGGCATATTCGACACGTCTAAACCACTTCACTCGGATGTCTTTTTACTTGCCTTCCTCCTGCATATAAACTGTGCAGTCGTGATGGCTAAGCCTTCAGTTATATCCCAATTTCATCACATTTCACAATGTCTAACACTAGACCAGTCCTAACCTAGACCCAGTCACTAACCGCTGGCACTGGACTGTGGGGTCAACTCTCTAATTATTATCAGTTTTCAGACACTGACCTAAAATCTATCTGCCAGGAAATAGCCAAAGTGACCTTCTCAACACCTAACACAAGTCATGCCCCTTTACTGAAAAGCCTACAATATTTTTCCTGGTGCTCAAAAGAAACCCGAACAACTCACCAGATCAGTGCACTATTTTTGCTTCAGCCCCCTCTCTGTTTTCACCCAGTGCCTCCCTTCCCCTCCTCACCTGTTTCTTTCCAGACACATTGAGACGCTTGATGTTCATTGAATACCCTGACCTTTTATGACTCGGATGTGTTTACAGTCTTATACCTGCTGTTTTCTCTGTCCAGAGACATCTTCTGTCAGCTGGGCAGTATAGCAGCTAAAAATACAGACATTGAACCCTGATTTGGTGGGTTAAAGACAGCGCTTTGACACTGGCTAGGCTTTGACACAACCTTAGAAAATTGCCTAGTGCCTTTGACTCTGTTAAATGAGAATAATATTTTGCACCTACTGAAGAGTTATGAAGAGGGTGAAAATATTTTATTGGTATAAGGTGTACAGAAGGTGGCTAAGTACAGAAAGCAGCTAAACACTGCCTGCCATTGTAATCTTGGAGAGTCCCTTCTCAATTGTCAGGGCACCTGCTAAGTGCCACCTCCACAAGATCTTCTGTCTACGTTGTACAGAATAGACACCATTCACTCCCTCCATCCTCCATTCTCTTGTTTCGTTGCTTGTCACAGTGTTCATGAGTGAACTTACAATATTACCAGAACTTACCAGAACTTACAATATTTTCTTACCTGTACACTTATCATCTGTCTCACCCTCCAAAATACAATCTGTGTGAGCATAAGTGTTTGGATTATCTTGCTGACCATTTTATTTCTAGTTCAGGAAACATTGCCTGGGGCACACTAAGTACATAGTAAACAATTATAAAAAAGAAAGAGAGAAATTGGAGGTTCCAAAATATAGCCTTAACAAAATTGGTGATTTTTGTTTCCTACCCAGTATTCTGCTAAGTGTTATTCTTATGAGGTGTACAAAGAGCCACAAAGGTCCATAATCCAGGTGATATTTTTTTCTGCTGTGATCAAAGCGAGTGAAGAATCTATGTGTATTCATGATGTAACGTGAAACATACTAAAACATCTACCTCAGCCATGTTATTATTACTTCCAGTCCTGTTACACACTGTTGGCTCGAGGCATATCTCTACAAAGTCTCTACAGTACCAGTATCTAAAAGTAACTTTTGATTGTGGGCAGAGCTCTTTATACTTGCAGGGGGAAGAATCCTTGGAGTCAGAAGTCCAAATAATATAAACATAATATTTGAAATAATTGAGGAAATATAAAATATTATGCAAGGATAGGCTCCAAAGAAATACTGAGATTCATTTGGACTCTTAAAATACAAAAACAGAAGTTGGTGATGGTGTCTCAAAGAGCTCAGGCTTAAACACCTCTCACTGTGCATAACAATGTCGGGCCATACCTGAATGCTTCAATAATAATTTATGGTTTTAATTCAAGTTTTTCACAAACAGAATTTTCCAGTATTCATCAATTATAGAAGAAAAACAAAAAAGCTAACCACTGTGTATGGATTTAGCATTACACATTCTGTTCCTGTTCTCTGACTCCAATTGCTATGCTGATCATGTTTCTCTGGACTCTGCTGTGTATTAGAACATGCAGAATATTTGGAATTGAATCTCCAGTTTGTCAAATGTAATTTAGAGTTTGTTTGTGGGGTCTCATTTCTAGAGTCTAATGAGAGAAGGTTCTGAAAAATAAAATAAGTTACAGCCAAAGACGAGAGCTGAGTGGTAGTTGAGTGCCACTGCCATTCTTCATGGTATCTGCTGGTGCTCGGGATGTCACCCCACCAAAGATTTGTATGTTTATTTTTAATATGTTCTTATTTAGAATAATTTCCTTATGATTAGCTATTTGGATGACATACTATTTTCTGAAGATATGTAAAATATTTTAAGTAACCTCAAAGTTGATATGTTCCATTTCTTTATGGGCAGGTAGCTCAGAGTTTGAGCTAATGAAGCCAAGGTGCTCCAGGGGCCACTATGATTTGATATAGGTTGTCCATCCTGCCTTCATCAAGTAGATCAAATGTGTGTACTTGATACTCACAGAAATGAGGTTAGAGTGTACAGATAACATTGTGAACCATAATATCTCTCAATTCAGAACAATTTAAAACAGTGGAACTAGAATTAGGTAAGAAAGAAGGTGTATCAAAAGGTCTCTTTACTAAGTATCCATGATTGCAGATAGGAGTATCAGAGAAGTAGATAGTGAATATCCCAAAAGTCTAGAGTAGATAAAGGCTCAGAAAATGATGCTGTCTACTTTAATCTGAAAAAATAACGTGAATTGCACTCTTGAGCGTCTAAGAACATCGATTTAAAGAGGTACAGCCCTGTGGAATTACATAGTAAGTACTGTGTCTGTGACTAATTGATTTGCTACTTATAAATCAGAGTCAATGAGATCAATATCTGCATTATTTGACTCTAATTAACACTCCTTTCCCTCCTGAATGTGAACTAGTTAGCTTAACCCTGGCCCAATATTATAGGGTATTTGTATTCTTCATCCGAATCAGCTGTCATTAGAGCCTGCCATACAGAAAAGGTTAAAATGGTATGAGGGGAGAGGACGTTTTCACTCTGGATCATGGAATTAAGGAGAAGAAAATAAAGGGCAGCATAGAACTCAAAAGGTGCGCCATCAGGCATACTTGGCAATGTACAAGACTTATCTGGGCATGAGGAATCCAAAGGGGCAAAATATAAATTATAAAAGAAGGGAGTCTACTGATCCAAGATGCTCATAATAACCTATAGGTCTGAGTTGACAGGAAGGCTTACAGCAGCTATTCCCCATGGGTCAGACATGAGCTGGGCATCCATATTAGCTCAAGAACACTGTGAAAGTGAGCCACTCTGAATGAAATGAGTGCCTCCTGGTCTACCATTGAGATAGGATAAAGAGGAAATATTAAGGAACTCTGAACAGGAAACAGAAATTTCTTTTGAATTCTCAATTAACAGGAGAAATAGTGGGCAATCTGATCAAAGTGAATTTTTTTTTATTAAATCATAGCTGTGTACATTAATGCAATGATGGGGTACAATGTAGTGGTTTTATATACAATTTGAAATATTTCCATCAAACTGGCTAACACAGCCTTCACCACATTTTCTTAGTTCTTGTGTTAAGACACTGATGTTCTACACTTAGTAGATTTAACTTGTACATTTGTAAAATGCACCATAGCTATGGTCCCACCATTACCCTCCTTCCACCCATTCTCCCCGCTTCCCTCCCCTCCCTCTGTTCTTTTAGAAAAACAATTAACTGGGTACATTTTACTGGTCAATAACAGTTGGAGATTTCCTTCTCATTGTTTCAGTCAGTGAAGTCTATCATAGCACCCAAACGCATAATGATGAAATGAATCATATGGTTATTTTTCTTATAAATAGGCTTTAGGAGTAGAGGTATGACTTGAGAGGAACTTGCCAATTAGTATTGTTATGGTCATGTTTTACTGTCTAATTATAGCACCAAAGGTTGCTATTATCACTTTCTTCTCAAGCATCTTCCACATTTCCTCCTCTATTAATTTATTATCTGTCATTAAAGATGATTAAAACTCTCTTACCCACCCATGTGTCCTCACCTCAATCACAAAAGAAACTGAACAACAGAAGTGGTACTTGATGAGGACAGAAGTCTACTTTGTAGCTTTATTCTAATCTTGTAGCTTTATTCTACAATCCAGCCACTAGACTAGCTGGCCTCCATATTAAACTGAGAACTGATAACAACAAGAAAGAACACTGAGATGTATAAGAGAAGGTGAAAGCAAGTTGGAAAAGACAGGGGAAAGGAGAGAATTTTTAGAAGAAAAGAAATTTCTCCAATTAAGTAAAGTCAGCATAAAAGAGACTGTTTCAGGCCCTTACACCACCATTCGGTGGTAAGAAACAGTTTATGTTCCACTATGAAAGTAAATTCCTAATGTGTTATAAATTTCCCTTTATAAATGTCTTAACACAATAACTAAGAAAATGTGGTGAAGGTTGTGTTAACCATTAACACAGCCATTTAAAAGTAAATTCCTAAATTCCCATGTATGGAGATGACATATAACTGTCTTCAAGTATGAGCTTTGAATTATCTCTGTCTTGAATTTGAACATCTCCTCACATATGAAGAAGGTTTGAATTTCACTCTTAGTGTCCTTTCCTCATCTATCACCTTAACCACTCTTCTCATCTCTCTTTTCAATCTGCTCTCCTATGTAATAGGAATCTATTATTTCATTAAAAAAAAATGTCCTGGAATATTATGGCTTAAATCAGGGGTGTCCAATCTTATTTCTTCACCAGCACAAATGGAAGAAGAGCACACAAACACTAATAAAGCTGATAAGCAAAAAAAGAAAAAAGGGGCAGGGGGCTCATGCATATATTTCACATTTCAATATACAACAGCACAGATACGTAAAATGGTCCTCAAATAATCAACATGCAGCCCCTGTGGGCCATAGGTTGGACACCCCTGGTTTAAAACAACAAACTTTATTAGCTAACAATCTTTGAGATGTGGAATGCTGAGATTTGGTGCTTCTAGCCCAAGGATTCTCATGAAGTTGCAGTCAAAGTATTGACTGTAGCTCTAACATCTCTAATTTGCACTCAAGTACATGAGATTGTCTGGAGTTCTCAGTTCTTCACTGGATTAAGTTAGAAGTCTCAGTTCTTCTCAACATGGGCTTCCTCCCAGAGCTTCCTGAGTGTTCCCAAGGTATCCAGCTGGATTCCTCAGAGTTAGTGTGTGAGGAGAGAGAGAAGGAGAAGACAAAGACTAAGAAAAAGGAGGAGGAGGAGGAGAGAAGGAAAAGGAGAACTCATCCAAGATAAAAGCCACAGTCTTATAAGCCAATCTCAGAAGTGCCCTCACTTTGGCCCTTGTGCTATTGGTCACACAGACCAAACCTGTGGGGTCCACATTGGGAGAGGACTAGCAAGGTTAGGAAAAGCAGGAGACGCATTAATGGGGGCCATTTGGAGGCTGACTGCCACATCCCTGAACTTTATAGTCTTTCTTTGCATAGGCTAGAATTAAAAAAAAAATTCAATTATAAGATAGACAAGATATATTAATATTACTATAAAAACAGCATATTGGGGCAGCACCTGTGGCTCAAAGGAGTAGGGCACTGGCCCCATATGGCAGAGGTGGCAGGTTCAAACCCATCCCCAGCCAAATACTGCAAAAAAAAATTAAACAGCATACTGGTTTTCAGTTAATTTTAACATATGGAGAAGAAATCAGAATATTGATTCTATTTATCAATTAGGCAGGAGAACCATGACAGTACTTTGCCACCAGTGAAATACTTGTTCTTCAACAACACTTAATACTCTGGTCTTTTCTTGATTCCACTCCTCCAACAAATGTTAAATCTCATCTCCTTAGTCTTCTTCAGGTCTAGGAACTGATATATAACAAATTAATATGCTCTAAGATTTTAATGGGTTCCTTTAAGAGAAAAAAATGCTTTTCTTTGGAAGGGCTTTCTTGAAGTAGTTCTTCAATATCTAAATAAAATGATGATAAAATGAAATGATGACATCAGTTTTTATGCTTATTTTACTTCAGTGGTGTAAGGATCTCTTGGCACCCTTTACCAATCTCCCTAATGTTGGCTTTGTCATGTCTGTTAGAGGGTCACTTGGGGACATTAATTATACTTTTTTAAATTAACACACAATTAGCAGACTTGAATTCTAGTACTTACTGCTCTACAAACTAACTTCAGTTAGATTAGGGTTAAGTCACTAAACTTTGCTGGGCCTCAATATCCTCATTTCTAACTGATGACTGAAGTATAGCTATCCCTTAAGATGACAGACCAAAACCCCTAGTAGTGCATGTGGTTATGACCATTGAACTTTTATTTCATCAATCTTAAAATATTCCAAGAGGTAGATTAATGCTATGAAGATAAACAGAAGGCAGAATGCAAGTCATGCTGAGATTATGTCTAAGTCCAAGCTTATGCAGAACCCTGTACTTTCCACTCCTTAACATCTACACCTATAAAATGGTGATTTGTCTATAACACTTTCCAGACAAGCTTGATTGGAAGATCTGCAAGAAACTAATAAAACTGAATCTGAATAGAGAGCAAATTATTAATGGTTAATAGTAAACTGGGAGTAATTCAGACGGGACCAGACATCTTCTGGCCCTGTTTTCTATATTTTTGGGTTTTGAGGGGTGGGGTTCATAAGATTATCTATATTGTTCTCCAGTCTAACAAGTAGGAAAAAAACACATACAAGTTTTTATTTCTTCTTAATCTGGCTTCCAAATGCTTGATATTAAAATGGATGTAAAAATAGAAAGAGATTAAAACAAGATTGAATTTAGCTCACTGTTTTTTTTCTCCCAAGGATATTTCTTTTTCTTTTTCTTTTGAGACAGAGTCTCACTATGTCACCCTCAGTAGAGTGCCATGACCTCACAGGTCACAGCAACCTCTAACTCTTAGGCTTAAGTGATTTTCTTGGTTCATCCTCCCAAGTAGCTGGGACTACAAGCACCCACCACAAGGCATTACTATTTTTTGTTGCAGTTGTCATTGTTGTCTAGCTGGCCCAGGATGGGTTCAATCCTGTCACCCTCAGTGTATGTGGCTGGTGCCATAACCACTGTTCTACGGGTGGCAAGGTGAAGGATATTTCTTATTTTGTCTCTTTTCTTTGTACCTACCATTTTTTTTTAATCTACTTATAAATTCTCTCCATGCTTAGAAAGGCAGCTATTCTCTCAAAAGTTTGAAACCTATAATCATCTTTCTACAATCCTGGGTCCCGTCTACTTTTCCAACATTTAAAAATTTGAAATGTCAAGTCAACCTCTGCCATCCTTCTCATGGCCACTATACTTTTCTGCATCCAGAATTCAGAATGGATGGAACCAAAGCCAGAAAAGAATGAAAAGACAAGGTGGTGAGCAATTAAGTCTTTGAGCTCTTTAACCTGAGAGTTGGAGATCTCAGATCCAAGGGAGCTTACCAGTTTCTCCCAGTGAGGTTAAGTAAACAACTTCAATGGCCAATATCAATGGCCTTGTGTAGACCATAATCACTGCTTGTTTTTGTTTGTTTGTTTTTTCAGAATTTTAATCAATGATTTCATTTTTATTACTTCACTTCTAAAAACTCTCTGCCTATATCCATTAATGTTTCTATATTTTTTTCAGTTTAACCAATCCAATGTTTCTGCTACCTGAATACTCTCCAGCTCTTATTTGAGGCAGGAAAGAGGTTGGTGGATTTCTTTTAATTATCCTACAGTTTTACAAGAGGAAAATACAAATATGAATGTGATTATTTTATTATCTATTTTTAGGTTTCAAAAAATAAAGCATTTTTGTTCATAATTTTTTTGAGTATGATACTTCTTGAAGCAACCTCTAGGATGATGCCTAGGCTTCCTCTCGTATGTCTCACAGTTGGAAATGGTTTCTCTTCCCCACTTTTCTCATTTCTTCTGCTGAAAACCATGCAACTGTTTTTTGATTTTTATCATTTTATATTATAAAATGCATCTTCCTCTTTAGCCTTTCCTCAGTGTCAGATGATAGTCTTCCCCAGTTTTTTGAATTTCTGTTGCCCATATTGCTCACAAGCTGAGTAAAGAGATTTCTCCTGTAGGAAAGGTGTGTCTGTACTTTTTCTCCACCAGAGCAAGCGAATAAATGCAACACAAAAAAAGTGTTAATGTCTTCCAACATAAGGTGGGAAAGCATTAAAAAAAGGATGGAATAAACAATGAGGTTACATTCATTGTTTGTGTTTATAAGGTAAAGTTCCAATTACAGTTGAGTCCTTCCCCCAAGAAGTGTGTCATATACCAGTTCATTGTACCTGTTAGGTGGGAGCTTATCAAACTCCTTTCACTCCCTCCCCATATTAAATTTAATTGTGTTTTTCTCACATGCTAACCTGTAGCTGTTAATCTACTAGTTTCAGCTTAGTATTGAGTACATGGGATGCATTTGTTAACTGAAAAATTAGAATAATGAGGTTTATGCTTTGGAAAAAGAAGACTTCTTTTCTTATAAAGGATAGCAATCTGTTCAGCAGTAATACTAACAGGTTGAGAAGTAGAACCTTGGCCAGAAGCCAGGCATGCATGCCTTCAAGGGCAGAAAAAAGGTACAAGGGTTTATATTGAGCTAGGTAGTCAAATATTTGTAGTCAACAAACTATAGGCAGAGTCATGAATATTTATGAAGGGAAATGGGCCTTTTTCTCTCCCATCTTTTCATGCCTAGGAATTCAGTTTTAAAGAGTCTCTGGAGCCCCCTTGGCCAAGAGGGGTCCATTCAGTTAGCAAAGGGCTTAGAATTTTATACAGAAATTTCATACAGAGAAATACTTGAGGTAATGGGATACAGAAAGAGAAACAGGTTTGAGGGAACTTTACTGCTGAACTTAAGGGGATGAAGATGATTATTTTTGATGCAGACCTGGTCCATACCCATACCAGTCTTTTTTTTTTTTTTTTCTTTTTCTGGTCAGCTGCCTACAGGCCATGTGTTAGGTTCATAAGGAGTATAAAGCAGCTGTAATCTCCAAATTAAGTAAAAGGGAGCAACTGGATCTCTAGAAACAATCTAGGAGAAAGAAAATACAATGTTTTGTAAACAAATGCAGATTTTATCCAAGCTAAAAGGAAAGCCTGCTCTACTTCCACTCTTGACTTGCCAATGACAACTGTTAAGGAAACGCAGCGTTGTGGCCATGGCCGACCGTCTGACATACAAGTGTGAAGGCACGAGCTTGCCTGATTCTCAGTTTTCTGTGACCTAGACTCCTCCACCACCATAAATCTGAGGTACAGCAACTGGTGATCTCTGATTGAAGCAAAGCTGACCTGTTAGCTGTTAGTTCCTTTCACCTGAGAAATCAGAGCAGACACACAGATTTCCTGGCTTCAGTGGTTCAGATGTTACAGGATTTCTACCAAATGTTTGTGCTGAATGTGATCCCCCTAGACAGGATCCTCTGTCCTCTTTGACCAGCCCACCCCTTAGTTTTGTTCAAATTTTTTTCCCAAGCTGCTTCTACTGAGCCACTTTTAGAATTACACCTAATAAGGGGCAGGCACCTCATAAATTATGGCCACTCATTTCTCCTCTTTGCTTGTTGCTAACCCAAAAGGGCAGTCCTCCCATTGAAGGATGGATGTGACAAAGGTCAAAGGTCAGCATTCTTTTTAAACAGCCCTTTATACTGAGCTGCAGTCTTTATGAGGTTTTCTCCTTTTTTCTCTTAGCAAAAACAAAACAAACAACAACAAACAGCAAAACCCCTCAAACCTTCCAGAACCAGGACATCTCCCAGCATTCACTCCTTGAGTCTGGCAATTATCGAGCTTCTACTATAGGTCAGACACCACCAGAGCCATTTAAACAAAAACACAAAAAAGAGGAGAGCCATGCTCTTCAACCCACCATATGCAGGTAGGGGGAGAGTGATGCAACAGTGATAGTATAAAGCAAACTCTAATAAGTTCTGTAATATACAAGAGCCATGGAGAAGCTCAGGGAAATGGGCTTCTTTTTACTGAGAAAATCTCCCAAGGAATTTAACAAAGATGAAGGAAAGGGAAGGTTATGGTAGGCAGAGAAGGGATGGGAGGGAGAGAGTACTTCAGGAAAAGTGAAAAAGTATCAGGAGAAACACAGAAACTTTTTAGTGCATATTTGAGGAACAGTCTAAGTGGTTGTTTTATGGAAGAAAAAAAAGAGAAATGACTGTGGTTCATTTGGACCATGAAGAAAACTTGCCACCAGCCCTCTCTATCCCTCCTCCTTTAGCTCCACCTATGGCTTGGGCTCAAGTGTCCGGAAGTGAGTTGCTTTCAGGATTACTGTTACAGTCTGTGCTTAGTCTAGCTTTGGTGAGGTGGGTGGCTCTCTATGAAGTGGACCTGGCTAAGTGATTCCTGAAGTCTTTCCTCATTTAAAGCTTAATGGATTATATAAGGAACATGGTAGGTAGAAAACAGCAAAAAATTTGCCTTCTCCATGATCAATACAATTTTTTTGGTGATCCTGTTGCTCAGCAGTGCTTACGTGGAAGAACAGAGGCACATCTACAGTCCAAAGGTAAACTTTTATCTGTGCATTAACAATTATATTGAATAATAATTAATCTGATGTTTAACTCCTGCATACCAAGAATTATTCTAGGCAACAATAATTTATTTAAAAAAAAAGAGACAAATCTCCTTCCCTTTAAGGCTTTACATTGCATGCTTATGATAAAAAAAAAAATAGAATGATTACTAGATATCAGCGTGAGTTCACAAAAATGGTATTTTTATGTAACCTCCATCTGTAAACTCTCTGAAGCTTAGCCTCATGAATTATAAATGTATTTAATAAAATATGCTTAAAATTAAGACTATTGAGTTTTATATTCACCACATAAACAAAATATTGTGCATGCTGTCGAGGGTTGTGTAAGATATAAAAATAAGATTAATTTTTCTATTTTTCAGAATTTTATATCTCGACAGGTCATGGAAATACCACATAAAGGGTATGTTAATGCAGAAAAGTAATTCTTTTATGTAAAAGAAAAACAATGAAGAACTGTGAGATAAAATCCTATCCAGGTGTCTCACATAGTACAATGAGTTTTGAATTATTAATATGATAAGAATTAAAGTGGTATATCACTTGGTTCAGTCCTGAGCACTGGCAGAGAGGATAAAAATTTTTTAAGATAATTTTTAAAAATTTTTTTAGGAGAAAAAAAGGAGGAGACATTTAGTATACTTGGATCCTAACTACATATGATGACTTGAGGGAACAGAAAATCTGGGGAGAGTTGTGAACTACAGAGCTGATGGTAGCACCACAAACAAATATAAAATTTATGGGGATAAAGGCAAGTTTAGTGTTCAGCCAAATAATTTCAGCTTTACCTACTTTGAGTGTTCATGCTGTATTCAGTATCTATAGCCACTGAAGAAGTTATCCTAAGATTAGCACCTCAAAACAACCAATCCTTATTAATTCACACATTTTCTGATAGGGAACCCAGGGATGGTTTAGGAGAGTGGACTCACACACTATGCTGCAGTGGCTGTGAGAGGCCTCCATTCAGATCAAGTGGGGTCAGTTACAAGCTCACTCACCAGGCTGTCAGCAGGAGGCCTCAGTTCCTCAGGATAGGGAAGGGTTGCTTTTAATATGGTTTCCTTAAGGACAAGTAAGAGAAAAGAGAGAAATCAATAAAGAACTTGGTCTTATTGAGAACCTGTTCTCAGAAATGCAAGCCATTACTTTTGTCATATGCCATGGATCACAAAGACCAATCCTAAAACAATGCTGAAGGTATTGTGCAAAGGTGAATATCAGACACACGGGTGGGGGTGGGGTGTCATCTTAGAAACTGCCGACTGCAGGGTGTCCAGAAGATTGATCAGTGAACAGGTGTGGTGCTGACAAGGAGCATCAGGGTTAGAGCTGGGGATCTGGATGTCTTCAGTGTCAGAGTGGAAGTTGAGGCATGTAAGTAAATGAGAGCACCCACTGGAGATTTTGTAGACCGATTACCCTCACTGGGGTCCATGCAAACCCCACTCTCCAGCTCACCAGTGGCTACAAAGGTAGGAGAGAGACAGGAACACACAATTTCTGTCTGAGGATAGTCTGAGGATAGTCTTTAAAAAGTACTTTCAGAGATTTGGTGTGACCTTGCTTCACCTACGTATGCCATTAAGTTTTGAGGATCACTGCCATATTTACTTGTTAATATTTAACAAATATTTATTGAGAATTTTATATATTCTATATATAATGCAGTGTTTTAAAAAGTGTTTAAAAGAGACTTAATCTTTGTCATTACAGAAGAGAAGAACTACAAATAAAACCTTTAAACTCAAGAGTCTTTAGGTAGAAGTAGAGACGGAGTCTACCCTAAAAGATGGAAAAGAATTTTCCAGAAAACAAGAAGAGTAGCTTCCATGAAATCCCATAAGTATTCACTTTATGAAGGGAGAAATGTGTCATAGAGTTCTACGTAAAACTTAGCAAAGAATAAAAACAGATAAGAAACAACTAAGAACACAAAGATGAATTAACAAAGGGTGGCTCACTAAAATCAACATGAAGAAAAAACTTAAATGTCTATAATCAAGATCATAACAGACAACTGTTTCTAACATCTCAACATTGAATATTTGAAACTTTTCCGTAGCATTGGTTTATTTTCCAAGATATATATCATCTTTGATTAAGCGAGGCTTAGATCTAATTTTGAAACAGAGAAAGTCAAATTTTCCTGTCCAACTTTTCCTTTTAATAGTGAGTTTGCTTGTTATTCTCATCTCCTCTACTTCTTTAGAGCAACATTTTACTCATTGTGAACCCCAGGGAAAGCAGCTGTATACAATGTCTCCATTGTAGATCATTACCCCAAGAAGTAATTCTCTTAATTTAACTAGACATATTTAGGGACAATTCATTATTTTCTCTCTCACAGTTTGCAGTCAGTCTATCAGAAAATCTTGCCATGTTTTTTTAAAAAAAAAAAAAAAAAACAAAACTCGTGTATTTACTACTGCTTAGAATGGCCACCACACTCTCTGGACAAAGCCTCCATGGCTCTCACCTGGGCACTCTCAAAGCTTGTAACTCTTCACCCTGGCTCTCTCCCACTCCCAGTCCAAGCTAATTATTCTTAGAACGCAGCCAGAGGGAGCCTAGAGAAATGTTAAGTTAGGTTATGCCACTTCTTTTTCCTACATCTAGCCCTTTTCTTAGGGCTAAATTCAATTTGCATTTTATTTCTGACTCTGGATTTTGATTGTCTTTATAGCAATGGTACGTTTTGGCTCCATAGGAGAAAATTCTTCTCCCTCGTGTACATAAACGGCATAGTGACTCGCCCTTTATAGAAGTGAACCATGCTTTACTGCCAGCAAATGTACAAACTGAAGCCTTCCAATTTATGCAAATAAGCCACTTCAAATACATAAAACATAAGACACTGACCTCAATTCATCATTGGCATGTTTTTAATGTAAAAAACACAGAACTATGCTAGTTTTACTTCTTAATTCCTTTTACAAGTCATATTTTTTTCTGACATTAGCTATATTTATTCACAATAATGGCAGTGGTTTAGTTCAAGCAGCCTATAATACTTAAAACACGGATCTATTTTTAAAACCCTGTACTGTATTCAGGAATAAATGTTCTTAATGTGCCAGAAGAAACAGAAATTATTATAGCTACAAATACACAAAATAAAACATTTAGCTTACAAATATCTCAATTAAAAGTAACAATAATCCTATTGCATTTCCCACTAAAAATAATAGTAATATTTTCAAGTGCACTGGTGTCAATGTCAACTACTGTTATTCCCAGATGTTTTTAAACAGATTTTGTGAAGTTATCCTAGTGCTCAAATCAGCCTAAAAGGAGGTCCTTGCAAGTTATAATTTTGTACAGTGAATATTTGAACACTGTTTTGTGAATTTGTTTATCAGACATTTTCCAACATGACATCTGAGTAGGTTTGTCAGAAAGGAGATTTGCTTCAGACTAACGAGTCCTGGTTCAGAGGTAAGATCATGCAGGCAACCTAGGTCCCTGAGGGCTGGCAAAGTCAATCGGATCCCTCTCTGGTCTCTTAGCCCCTGAGTCAAATCCACTGGCTGTCATCTCCTCTTCCCCTCCCCTGAGATGTAGACTCCACGACTTCTCCCTGTGTACTTTTTACCAACACATCTATCCAGGACCCCGTCAGGAAATTCATAAAAGTTCTGCCACAGTTTTTTGTCAATCTACATCGTGAGTCTCCTTATCCATCACTCTTCACCCTGTGTTCCAGGGACACTGGACTCAATCACTGTCTCTCACACATGTGGTCTGTGTTACTAAGTCTTTATGGATGCAGTTTCCTTTGTCTGAAATGCCTTTCTGTGCCTCAACAATCTTGAATCTTTTTTTTTTCATTTTCAAAAAGTCGTGTTTACTACATATTAATGAAAAACTCAGACCAAGCTGCCTTAAATCATTTTGTTTTTGGAACAAGGTGAAGGGATAAATAAATAAACTACAGAACAGTTGAAATGAAAAATAAATCCTGTATTCCCATCTACTAGATGTATACTGAAAAGTTAATAGCAACTGTTGCTTTGATCTGTCTCCCTCGCCCTCCCATGGAGTAAATTTGTTTTCACACAACTATTATGTTACAGCATATATTTTATTTTTGTTTTCTTGCAATATTAGGTTGGGTATCTTTCTGTGTTATTCCAAAGACTTTGTAAACATCTTTGATGATTTCATGTCTTCTGCTGAATGCTGAACCAAACAGGCTTTACAGAGTGATCTCTGAGCATTAACCATGTTCTCATTCTCTGTAAGTTATTATCTTCCATAGAAGAGGTGTCCGTGATCCCTTGATATCCTTTAAAGAGGGAGGTAACTGTTCCTAATTCTCTGTGCCCTCCAAGTCTTAGCTGTATGTTACACTTACAGAAGTACCGCAGAGTTCCCATACCCTTCATCCAGTTTTCCTTCTTCAACCAGGTACATTAGCATAGACTATTTACTTACCTATTACCATTTGGTGAAATAATATTAACTAAAGTAATAATTCTTTCTACTAATGTCTCTCTGACACTGAAATGCAATCCAGGATCTCAAAAGGATTTAGTCTCCATGTGCCTGTAGTCTCCTCCCTCTTGTAATGATTCCTTAGTCTTTCTTGTCTTTCACAACATTTTTTCTGGTCTTTTCAGGTCCCTTTTGAGGGGTCAGTTAATTTGTGGAGTGTCCTTCAATTTGAGGTCATTTAATGAGACTATCCATGAATGTGAAGAACAAGGCAGAGCCTATGTTTCCCGTTCAGGGCAGCATTTCAGGAAACAACGTTGACATGTTTTATTGGAAATAATAACCTCAAGCACTGGAGGAAGAAGAAGGCTGCGTAGGATCTACAATGGCAAAACTTATTAATTTTTTCCCTTTTAATTACTAAGTATTTGGGGAACATACTTAAAAGTTATGCAAATATTCTGTTTCTGCTGAGACTTTCACCTACTCATTTTAGCACTGATGGATCTTGCTTAGAAATTTATTACTGTGATATAGTCTTTTCTCTGTAGATTTGTTTTTCCTAAATAATATGAAGGCACATACGATGAGGTTACATTTTCTGCATTTGTAAAGTCAAGTCCGATGTTGCAGTTGAGTCCT
This sequence comes from Galagoides demidoff, assembly GCA_963574575.1. Lineage (NCBI taxonomy): Eukaryota > Metazoa > Chordata > Mammalia > Primates > Galagidae > Galagoides > Galagoides demidoff. The sequence continues at coordinate 36,385 of CAUYQV010126282.1, read as the reverse complement.
TCACCCAGGTAATGTGCCAGGTATCCCTACATTGTATCCATTAACTGGAAACTTAATAAACCCCCTCCCCTTCTTGAATTTAATTGTATTTTTCTCTTTGGACCTGTAGTTGTTGACTTACTAGTATCAATGTAGTGTTGATTTCTGGAGATACTTTACTTATGAGAATGTTCTCCAAATCTATCTAGGTAAATACAAAAGATGCAAGTCTTCATCTTTTTTATGACTGAACAGTATTTCATAGTATACATATACCACTGTTTATTAATTCATTCACGTGTTGATGGGCACTTGAGCTGATTCTATGTCTTGGCAATTGTGAATTGAGCTGCAATAAATATTCTAGTACAAATGTCCTTATGAAAAAATGATTTGTTTTTCTTTTGGGTAGACACCTAGTAATAGCATTGTGGGATAAAATGGAAGGTCTATTTTTACCTCTTTGAGGAAAAAATGATTCCTTATGAAAAAATGATTCATTTTTCTTTTGGGTAGACACCTAGTAATAGCATTGTGGGATAAAATGGAAGGTCTATTTTTACCTCTTTGAGGAGTCTTCATCTTTTCCAAAAGGGATAATTAGTTTCTAATCACACCAACAGTGCATAAGTGTCCTCCTTTCTCTGCACCCATGACAGTATCTGCAGTTAGCAATTTGTGATATATCAATGGTGATATACCATTTTCCTCATTTTTTAATGTATTAACTTTAATGTTTTACAGGGAAGACTTGTCACATCTTTTATTTATTTATCTACTTTTGTTTACTTATTTTTTTTAGTAAACATTTATTTGTATAAGTATAGAAATGTATGGATAGATTTTCATTTGTTTTGAGTATTTCCTTACTTTCTGCTTTTTGAGATATCCCAGGCTTATAATAATTTATTTTCCCTGCTCAAGCCCTGGAATCAGCTATTCACTAAAGAACTTTGTCTCCTTATATTTGTAGAAGCCAAGATTTGGGTGCTGAGTGTGCTCATTGCCGTTAGATATGACTGCTTCTCAGTGGATAGCACTAAGAAATATATATGCACACAAAATACACAAATGTATACACACACTACCTCGGGCATGTACAGATCTATTTTTATTTCCATATTTGTGTGTTGGGAGGCAGGGATAGTGTCTGCACCGAGTCCATATAGTCCATATTGATAACTTTAAACTCCAGTCTAGCAACTCAGGTTTCATTCTAGTTTTCACCTTTTCTTTTATTATAAATCATTTCTCCATCATTCAGGAATCTCATTGTCATTATTTATGATTTACTTATTTATTTAGTCAAGCCTAGTATCAATTAAAATGGCTTCAGAATTCCTAACCTCTCTAACAAATATAGGACACAATTTTGGTGCTCAGTTTGATATATCTGCAGCTTCATACTATCCTTCCTAACTTATGTTTGCAACCAGAACATCACACCCTTTGTGAGACCTTCCTCCAGGCCCACTACTGTAAAAATACACCATCAGTGAATGACTCCACTGCCTGGGCTTCCATGGAAATTAGATCACAATTTCATGAGGGCCCTGTTTGTCCTAGGGTATATAAAGAAGAAAGACCTAGTCTCCTCTCAACAGTATACTGCCTGAAAGCTGGTGTTGTGTGTGTTTGGTCACAATATTGGATCATGTGGTCATAACATGCTACCTTGCATCAGAATGAGTGTAACAATTTTATTTCAGCAAGTGAATTAGTATATAGATAATATAAACAAAATAAAGAGGTCTATGGCACATGGGGGCTGAAGACACAGAATTGTGTAATGGTTAGAAGTCCTGACTGTGACCTTCTGAATTCAAATTCTGACATTTACTGCTAGCTATGAGAATTTAGACTCCATAACAGTATTAGAAAAGATTATAAGCAGAGAATAGTGCTGAAAAGACCACACTGGTACAACTGTATTACATAGTGAGTTTTAGAAAACCAGGAAAATATTAATGCTAGCAAAATCTATGGAAATCTAGTGGGAGATTGATACTTATATGTTCCCATCACTCAGATATGGAAACACAATGTTAATTATAAAAAAAGGGCCATACAGGTGGACCTTGAGTTTTAGTTCACTTGGCAATACTGAATTTGAATATTGATTTTGAGGGTTTTTTTTTTCTTTTCTTTAAGAGGATAAAGTAGAATTCCTTAAATTCCCTTCTCCACCCTAGCCAACCTTCAAGTGCAATGTGGTTTTATACTCTTGCTGGTTATGACCAATGTGCAAGTGCTCTTGGTGAGGTGAGAAGTAGCAGGGCCCTTTATAAGGCACAAATCACCATGCTCCTTTTTAACTTATATTTCGCTTTCTCTCTCTGTACTCAACCTGAAATTTGCAAGCCCTTCTCTGAGTAGGTAAGAGAGTCCCTGGTTCAGCTGCAGGTATTTTCAAACTTCAATGATTTATCTGGGAAGACATCAATAAAACATTTCTTAAGGTGTTCTGGTGATAATTAAAATAACTTAAATAACCAGATAAAACTTGAGAGTACTTTTCCCTTTAGACGGTTATGATGCTCGCTAAAGACGCACTTTCTTGAATTAAGCATCCAAAGACCCTGGGCCATTTTCTCAACAGGGATCCATTTCCACAGCTGTTTTCCCATGACTCCTAATCATGGTGTCATAAATCTCAACTTTCCAGACATAATTAGGAAAGACCAGGGGTTATATATAGCTCCAAGAACTGAGCACCAAAATTGTGTCCTATATTTGTTAGAGAGGTTAGGAATTCTGAAGCCATTTTAATTAACACTAGGGTTGACTAAATAAATAAGTGAATCATAAATAAGTAAGTCATAAATGCCTATTCCAAAGTGCAAAGTCCTTAAGGACATGCTCACAGCCTATGAGTTCTGTGGTGCCCTATCTAACCAATTATCCTTCTTGCCCTGAGCCCATCTTTTCTGAAGAAACTTTAAGAATCTATAATGATGATGCTTTGACTGTCTCCTCTGTGTTGTAGCCTGGATAGTTCAGAAAAGGTATATGATGGGGATGGAGAAGTAAAGGGAACACTTCGAACAGTGCAGTGACCAAAGACTACCAGGAAGGAGGTTGTTATCAATCTTATGCCCAGGAAGTTGAGGGCAATAGTTCTCCAAGCTTGAAACATGGACTATATGCATTAACTTCATCTCGGAGCTTTCTAAACCTATAAATTTGCTGACTTCATTCCTGAGTTAGAAAACGAATTGAGGTTGGGGCCCTGCAAGCTGTTTTTCACAGGTGGTTCTGATACATGATAATGTTTGAGAAACAGTGGACAAAGAGAAGCAGAGCTGCCCAGTGCCCATAAGAAGAGGAATTATATAGAACAACATGCTTTAAGAGGATCCCTGACCTTCAGTTGAGGATTATTGCCCAAATCAGGAGGAACGTACATATAGGTTTGCATAGGCCAGTCCAGTTTTATGTCTACTATACCAGTGGGACCATTAAGAGTATCTCTTTATCTCTAAATATGTCCAAACTGAGGTGGTGTTGCCATAAGAGAGCTAGCAAAAAGTATCTGACCTCAGTGTCCTCCCTCCCTCTCATGTTTTGAAAGGGTCCTTATTGTCCAAACTCTTCGGAAATCCCACTGGTCTATGAACTCCGTGGTTATAACTCATACAGAACAACAAGCCTGGGCATAAAGCAAGGGAGAAAATGAATACAGAGAGGGACGTGCAAGCTGTTAGTTACATCTGGTGTTTGTCTTCTTCACTGATTCCCGAGAAAAGTAAAAAATAACATTTATTTCTTCACTACTTCATTTATTTTTCTACTGAGTCCTCAATAGCTAGCACTCCCTTTTTCCAGCTGCAAAATTATTGACTTCCAAATTTTCTGGTGAATTCTTTTGTCCTTTCTCTTATGAATTAAGACAGGATCAAGGTATTAGATGTTCCCTCCAAGTCCTTCTTTTAGATTAAATTTATTCCATTTTAACTCTGGTCTACACCAACTCTATTAGATGTTACATTGTTTCATAAAAGAAAGCATAAGATTATATCCTGTATCAAATGTGCTCATTGCCTTTTTTATTAAGTTTCTTTAGGTAATTTAGACAGTTTTTCTATTCAAATTTCAAGCTGATACCAGCTAGGGTGCCCGTTTTGCTCAGAACTATGGGTGAACTTAACCCACGCTGCACTGTCATGTCTATGTCAATCCAGAATGTTGGCCATTGTTTCTACCTTTCCCAAGACTCGCTGCTCTCTCCCTCTATTTACTTCATACATCTCCATCTGTGCTGGCTCAGGTTCACCTATAAAAAGCTCAGAAATGTGCTTTTGCACTGTTATTATTGTTTTTTGAAAGAGTTGCTATCTGGACATTGAAGAAGCCACCTCCCCCATCACACAAGCATCCTGGTGGCCACATAAGGCGTGTGAATCTACGGTGCCCAGCACTATCTGAAATGATCTTGTTCATTTACTCATTTGTTTTTAAATATTGTAGACATTATACTGTAAACTATGAGAACCATCTGCTTGTGTTTTGCTCTCTCTGCAGCCCCTGTGCCTAGCACATAGTGAAGGTATAATTAATAGTAGCTGAACAAGAACTGAATAAATAGATGGATAAACACATAATTAGATAACAGGACATTTATTTCCCCTCTTTACTCTCTTCTTCCCACTGATCTTTTTTTTTTGCAGTTTTTAGCCAGGGCTGGGTTTAAACCCACCACCTCTGGCATATGGGGCCTATGCCCTACTCCTTTGAACCACAGGCACCGCCCCATTCTCACTGATCTTACCACCTTTTTAACTCCTCCTCTTCTTCGTATGTCTCATCTCTGCCCTCTCCTTTCTCCACCTCTCCTTTTTCCTTATTTCTGCACAAATATTTATCGAGCACCAGCTCCATAACAGAGTTGTACTGGCAAATGGTGATTGCAGGAGGCACATAGCAGACATAATCATTATTCAACACGGTAGGAAAAAGAGATATTAATCACATGATCAATTTGGATCCTTATTACAAACTGAGATTAGTGTGCTGAGGAAAAGTAATAAGAAACCATGAAAACATATTACAAGGGGACAGATAGAGTCTAGAAATTCACAGAAGGCTTCCCCAGGCAGTGAATCTGAGTTGAAGAATGAAGCAATAGGAGTATATTAAGCAAAGGGAGAATGAAAGCCCACATGAAGTAGAGGGGAAAAAGGGCTTGCAAAAGTCCTGACTTAGGAAGGAATGTGTCAGATTATAAAAATTAAAATCCTGATGAGAACTGGAGTACTGTGAACAAGAGGGTCACACAAAGGCAAGATCATAAAAACTTTGGAGATCATATTACACTTCTGCCTTTACCATCAAAGTTTTAAAAAAATATGTAAGTGTCTAATTATAGACTTTTATATTCAAACATTCTTTCAGCTGCAATGCACTGTAGAGAACAGATTGGAAGGGATTGTAAACACATAAGGACCAGATAAGAAACTTTTGCAATTATCCAGGTAAGAAATGGAGGCATCAGATGATTGCAGTGATGAGGAAATGTGGACAGATTTCAGTAATAATTCAGAAGAAAAATAAACATGAGTAAATTTGGATTTGACCTCTAGGATGGATATTCCGTCTGAGTTGTGCAATCCAGAGAACACACAGTTCTTAAGAGCAGCTGCTCTGAGAGGAGCAGTGACCTTCAGCTAATAGACATGCTACTTGGAAGGTAGCATTAGAAGCTCTGGTTTCCCAGGAATAGTGTTGGTTTTTTTTTCTGTTTTCCCCAAATAATATGCTTGACATTTAAAATGTAAAATTAATACAGGGATTACCCAAACTTACTGCTCATCTCTCTTAAATATTGCAAAAAAAAAGAGAGAGAGAGAGAGGAGGGCCATGCTAGAGCATTCATTCTATTATACAAATAAACAATTTACTTTTCCCCACTTTTCTAGTGAGAAGTGTTTAGATTTTCTTTTAGCTCTTTTAAAAATAATATGGATAGGGCAGCGCCTATGGCTCAAAGGAGTAGGGCACTGGCCCCATATGCTGGAGGTGGCGGGTTCAAACCTAGCTCTGGCCAAAAACTGCAAAATAAATAAATAAATAAATAAATGAAAATAATATGGAGAAAAACAATATAGATATGCACATTTATTTGTACATCTCCTAAAATGCATGTGTGAGCATTTCTTTAAATTTTATACTTTGAAACAGAATTGCTTGCCTTGGGGTGTGTACATCTTCAATGTTACTACATAATACCAATTTGTTCCTTGAAAAAAGTATACGAGTTTACACATTATATGCTTCAGCAAAAGACACGCTGCTTTATGTCTTCCCCTACGGTTGGAATTTACACATAAACAAAAAAGAAAGAATAGAATTGTAGCGGTTGCAGGGCAGGCCACATCAAAGACAAGGAGGTGGGGAAGGCCACAGAGGAGAAGCTTGAAAGGTTGCAGCAAGTCAGAGCCACCAGAGTAATGAATGGATGTTCCAGTCACAGTGCTGAGAAGAGATCTGCTGAAGAAGCTGCAGCTGTCTCAACAAAGCCTACAAAGATCTCCTGGTTTGGATTTGCCACAGGTTATCCTACAACAAAGAAAGCATCAAGCTTATCCACCAAACATGCACCAAGTAACCCTAAAGAAAGGGCCCCAACCCTGGTTCCAAAGGCTCTTTCAGTAGCAGTGGCTTTTAATGAAGATGAAGAAGTGAAGCAGAGGAAATGCCTCCAGAAGCAAAGATGAAAATGAAGAACATGGGAAAGGATACACCGACATCAGCTGGAGCAGACTTCTTCAAAAAGCATGGGTTTTCTGATTCCTGGCATGGGAGTGAAATACAAAATCTCATCTCAGAAATGCCCATGACCAAGACAAATGAATTATGTGTTTTGAAATTGGGGTTTGGGATGTGTGTAAAGTTGCAAAGTTGAAAGAAAGTTTCCTTTCGTAAAAAAAAAAAAGGCATAAGACTATCTTCAGAACCATGGTTTTTCTTTCTATTTTTAAGGGTTTTTTTTTTTTTTTTTTGCAGTTTTTGGCGGGCCTGGGTTTGAACCTACCACCTCCAGCATATGGGGCCGGCACCCTACTCCTTTGAGCCACAGGCGCTGCCCCATAACTAACAGCACGTTGAGAGGGAAGCAAAAAGTTAATTGTCTGTTTTAAACTGTAAGCAGTTACTCTCTTAACTCCCTCATTACCTAAAGTGGCTCCCAAGAACTGCAGAGAGGGAGAGAGAGAAAAAGAGTGAGAGAGCATCGTATTGGGAGGGAAATGTTACTGAACTATGGAATGAAAGTAAATTTAGATAAAATTAAATACAGCCTTTTTTTCCTCCTAGGCAATTGTTTTGTTTCAAGTCAACATAAACGAGGTATTGCATGGCTATCAGTGCACATAGACACTTAGGCCCTTTTTAAAAAAGAAATATCTTTGAAATTTTTATGTAAACTGGTGAGCATTTGAAATAGCTCACTTCACTCTAATGGGTCTGGTCTTTCTTCACTAGTCCTCAAAGAAAAACCATTTGCTACCAAAGTAAATCAGCATTTTGAATGTGCTTCTCCTGGTTTTTTGTTTATGAGCTAGTTCCAGAAAGCATTGCCACCTGAACTTGAGGCAAATCATAAGAAAGCCACGTCTTTTAAACTACAGACCACCACCAAATATTTAAATGTACATATTGCTTAAATATTTGGGTTTTTTAATTTTTTTTAAAGTATAAACATACACCAAAATAACCCTTAACACGGCATGAAGATGGAAAATGAGGAGATGCACTTTCTGTAACTCTGTCTAAGCATTTAGGTTATTAACTTGTGAAATCCTGTTTGAATTGAACTTAACTACAGGCTTTCTTCTAAGTACAATTACACGGTTCATTTTAAGTATGTACATAGTGACCAATGATGGCCTTTCAAAAAACACATTTTAAGTACTGAAAATAGAAAGAAAGAAAGTGCAACTTTCATCAAGATAGATGAATTTAATTTAAGGTATTTTACTGTAGGCTAACTATTTGTTTTCCATCCATTTTAAAATATCATCCTTCTCCTATCTATTCTTTTCTTGACCCCAATGAAATGTTAACCTATGGCCAAGATGGGAGAGAAAAAGGACTAGGATGAAAAACTTTACTAAAATACCAATAAATTTATCAAACTCAAAAATAAATAAGTAAATTGAACGATATTCCATGTTATATTAATTTGTCTTCATGAATAATTTGATTATTTTGTTTTTCCATCATTACTATTAAAGCTCTGAATCCTTTTTTATAAAGTCCTAAATATAAAGTGTTTATTAGTCAATCATGTTTCTTCATTGCTTATATGTTTTGGGTATTTGCTATTGGAGTACATGTGTGTCTGATTGATTTGTAGAGCATACTCATACACTCTAGCTTTTATCTTTGTCATATCAGGGGCAAATATTTTCTCATTTTGATTTGTGTTTTCATTTTTCTATCTTTTGGTTAATTTTTTAATTAAAGTTGAAGGCAATCAGTTTTACTTTGTGTTTTTTGCCTTTTGTTTGAGAAATTCTTTGTTGTCATGTATATCAAGATTATCTCTTATATTTTAAAGTTTGGTTTTGTATTTAGTATGTAATTCACTTGAAATAATTTTCTATTACGTGGTGAGCATGAGCTAATATTACTTTTTCACATGGAAGGAAATAATGCTAGTGGTTTTAATTGAACAGTCTTCTTTCTCTAATCCTCTACATTGCCAGTTCACTCACACATTAAGTTTTCAGGCATGCAAAATAATTTGTCTGGATCTGATTTTATTATACTGGTTTGTTTTTTATTTACCATAGTATTTTAATTTCTGTCACTTAATGATATACCTTGATCTCTAATAAAGTAGGGTACACACCTTGCTCTTCTCAAAATCACTTTATTGTCAGCACTTTACTTTTTTACTCACTGTTTTGACCAGCTTTTCAGCTCTCTTTGGTTGCAATAGTCTTGAATTTATAGGAAATTTAGGAAGAAATGACATTTCTTTTTTTTTTTGAGACAGAGCCTCAAGCTATCCCCCTGGGTAGAGTGCTATGGCATCACAGCTCACAGCACCCTCCAACTCCTAGGCTCAAGCGAGTCTCTTGCCTCAGCCTCCCAAGTAGCTGGGACCACAGGCGCCCGCCACAACGCCCGGCCATTTTTTTTGGTTGCAGCCATCATTGTTGTTTTGGCGGCCTGGGCTGGGGATTCGAACCTGCCACCTTAGGTGTACATGGCTGGCACCTTAAAAATATAATCATCTTGTGCACAAATGTGGGGTTTCTGTCCTTTTATTTTCATCACTTTCAATAGTGTTGATTTTCTTCATAAATGGATTTAGTTAAATAATTTCATGATTACTTTAACATTGAGACAAATTACAGATTTTTAAATCTTTTAAAAATATTTTTTCCTAATCATATTCTCAACATTGCTAAATTCTTTTATTAGCAAAAATTTCTAGAGGAGATAATCTTCATGCCTACAGTTAATGATAATGGACTTTCTATATTTACAATATGCATATGTTTTACTCACTTTTTTACCTTAGTTCCTTATTAGGGCATCTAATGGAAGTATAAATTAAAAAATAGTAGTGGCTATTATTGTTTTATTCTTTATTATGTAAGAAAATATACTTAAGATTTCATCATAAAGATAAAAATCATTGATTAATTTTAGATTCTATCAGGTCATGTACATTTTTCTCTAATTTAATTTTTTTAAGATATTTTAATATAAAAGTGTTAAATGATATCTATATGTCTGCATTTTCAAAGATAACATGGTTTTTCTCTCTCATGTTAAACTGACTTGGCAAAAATAAAACATATACATATAAACATGAAATCATACTGTTGGATTTGGTTTGATCATACTCAATATAATATTCTCTTTTTTTTTTCTTTTGAGACAGAGTCTCACTTTATCAGCCTCAATAGAGTAATGTGGTATTACAGCTCACAACAACCTAAGACTCTTGGGTTTAAGTGTTTTTCTTGCCTCAGACTCCCAAGTAGCTGGGACTACAGGTGTCCACTACAACTCTTGTTTATACTTTTTTAGAGATGGGTTCTCACTCAGGTTCAGGCTGGTCTCAAACCTGTGAGCTCAGGCAATCCACCCACCTCAGCCTCCCAGAGGGCTAGGATTACAGGCATGAGCCATCACTCCTGGCACTGATATTCTTTTGAATTTTGTCATGACTAATTTTATTTGTCAACTAGACTGGGCTTTTGGTTGTCCAGATATTTGGTCAAATGTTTTTCTGAGCGTCTCTGTGAGTATGTTTATGTATAAGATTAACATTTATATCTATAGACCGAGTAAAGCATATTGCTCTCCTTAATGTGGATGGGCTTCATTCAATCAGATGAAGGCCTGAGTAAAATGAAAAGGCTAACCTTCCCTGAGTAAGAGAGAATTCCTTCTGCCTGAGTACCTTCAAACCAAGATGTCAGCTTTTTCCTGCTTTTACCCCTAAACAAACATCAGATTTTTCTGGGTCATGAGTTCTCCAGCCTTTAGGACAAGAATTAAATCATATTTAATCATGATCCTGTTTCTCAAATCGGAACTTAAGCCACTGGTTCTCCTGGGTCTTCAGCTTGCTGACCCACCCTGCAGATCTTGGAAATCATGGTCACTATGATCATGTCAGCAAATTTCTTACAATACATTATTCATTTCTTTCTACACACATACACGCTATTGGCCCTGTTTCTCTAGAGAACTCTATGGAAAGCCTCAGAGTCAATGTATATAAGATCTCCCAATATCCATCCCCCTTCAGATTTCATTAGCCTTCTGATTTCAGCATCCTTTTCTGTCCTTTTCTGTTCTGTTCTCAGTCATTTTCTTTAAACTGCTTTGACACATCTCTTTCAGCATGTCTTGGTATTCAATGTGGGAGGGTTTTCCAGTATGTCTATTTTAGCATATGGGCAATTCCATTATCTTATGAGAGTCATAAAATAATTTTTTGGTAACTGGGCTCCTATAATATATAAATACACAGTTACCGTTTATTCTTCTAAATAATTCTAAATAATTTACCTTCTAAGTACTTTACAAATAAGTTATTTATTTATCTTTTAATAGAACGTATGTAAATTAAATCTTTATCTACCTATTTTTTATATTACTAAATGTAGGCAACTTTCCCAACATTGGGCATTTAAACAATGAAATACACTGCTTACCTTGTAGGACCTTTGGTCTATTCGTCTAGGCAGTTTGTGCATGCAAAAATATAAATAATAGTAAAAGTGTTGCTTAGGCTGCAAGACACTAAGTGACAAATGGATCGTCCACGTAGCTAAGCTCTAAGAGAGTTCATTATCAGCCTCTTTTTTGAGCAGACAGATACTTAATTTTCATATCCCTCGGGGTTCATCGTTTGTAGTTTTCCCCTCAATTCAGTACAACTTGTGGCAGCTGGAATAATGTTTAATTGGAAAAAAAGCAGATCATCAACGTCATCCTGCCATCGGCTGGATCATCTGTTAAAAGTGTTCAAAAGTTGCAATTTTGTGGATGTGTGGGTGTGTTAAATTCCAAACAAATTCAGGTCAAAACATTTCTCTACATAGAAAAACAAATTAAAATTCCATCACCTAGAACACTTGAAATTATAGGAATCTGAGTGATGGTTATTTTAAAATTAATATTTAGTAGAATCTGCTTGCTTTAATATATTTTAGTAACTATAATGTATAAAATGATGGATAATAGTCAACGTACAGCAAAAACAAAGTCTAATCCATTCTAATTCTTAATCCACAGAACTGTTTTCAAAATAACAGATATACAATTTAATATTAAATACATTATGCCTTCACACACAATCTGAAGATAATTTACTCTCAAATTAACTTTTTATAATCTACCGAATTATTCATGTTTCTGTACAGATTGAGATGCATAAGAATGCATTCCATAAACTATTATTTTTACTGTCAGTAGAATTTTTTCCCTAACTTAGCAGCACTCCAGTAATGGTCTCTCAATTCCCTATTCCTGCTTATTTTCAATTTTCTCAAATGTTTTTGAAAAATAGGCCTTTAGTTTAGACATAACAATTTTCTTATGCTTTTCATCATGTAATTTATTAATCCTCAGCCATGAGCTTTGCACAGTTAATTTAGTGCGTGAAATTGCTTTATTTTTATTTTATTTCTCAACTTACTCTTTCTTCCACTCAAGCCCAAACAAGGGACACCTTATTCCTCACCCTGTGAATGTGGCAAGTTCTCTTTTTTCACTCCTGTGCCCAGTCATATTTCTCATATGCAAAACATTGAGAGGTGTTTGGGTAGATCCGTGTGTGGCCTCTGATTACTTTTGGACTGTTCCCTTCTTCTTTTCAATGTCAGATGTACTGAAAGGAAAAGCCATCCCAAGCTCCTACTCTTATTTTTTTTTTTTTCTTAAGAGAAACTATATTAACAGTTCGAACAGCATTTTAAAAACTGTGTAATTTTTAACCCCGTCTTCTTTTTATGGCTCTGTAGTCAGGGTCTCATATCCGTTTGCTGTTGTACAGCCCAGGGAAGGAAGGCAGGGTGTCATGTAGTGAGAAACATATGGCTTCATATCCCTCATGTGGCCTCATTTCTTCATTCAGAAAAAATCGGAAATATGTGCAGAAGGAGAAAGGTCTGACTCAAATAGGCAACTGACTACTGATCCCAGCACAGGATCCAATTGCTTTTCTAAGGGCCACATATTATAGAAATGAGGACAGGAAGGGGTTATGTATATGATTTAATTGCTGCTAGTACCGGAATTGGATATAGAAACTCAAACAGCTAAGGTTAAAGATTATCATTCAACAAAAGCAAAAGTAAGAGCAAAAACAAAAATACGTTCTGAGTATGTGCCACTATATGGAAATGATAATAAGAGTTCTATGTAATAAAATCCTCTGTATATAAAAGTTTCTCTGTAACAAAAAAGTGCTATCATTTTATTCTACAAAGTATTAAAGTTTAAAAAGTACTGTTATAAAATTATGAAAACATTTTTTTCTGATTTTAAACAGGTTATACTTTTTTCATAATAGACTGCTCATTATTTTATAAATTTAATGTTTTGTTTCTTAAATTGTATGTTTATATACTCAATACAATGGTCTGAATTAACACACATATGCACACACATGAGTTTTTATCCTTGGATAAATCTTATATTCTTGTTCTTTTCTTTCTACTGAATTACTCTCTTAATACTTATTTGAACAGGAAATAAGGAACACTTCTCTGGTACAAAATACAGCTATATCAAAGATCATATCCTCTAGAATATCTTTCACTCAAAGTATGTATGTACGTATGTGTGTGTTGTAAGTATTTTAAACAGGCTTTGAAAACTGCTACATAAGATCGATGTTTCCATTGCTTTGTGTGTGTATATATATCTCTATCCTTACATATATTAACCATCAATACTTCATCATAGAATTTCAGAATACTGAAAATAAGAAGTCTAGGGGGATATGATTAGTTGGATAAAATCTAGAAAGAGAGAAAAAGAGATATAGCATAAACTTGATTGCAAAAATCCCAGGATACCAGGATGATTTTAAAATTAGGTCAAATAAATCATGAATTTTACATAATTAGAAGCAAAATGAGGATGATTGCTACCCTCAAGAGGTTGAAGAAGGTTTAGAAGGAAATCTCTTCAGAAAGGGTTTAGGCAAAATGATGAATTAAAAGATAAAATGAGTTTTAATTTGAAACCACTTTTTGTTTCCATTATGGCTAAGTGAAGAATCTCATAAAACACAGGGATACGTTATGGTCTTAGGTAATTATACCAAGAATTATAATGGTCTTTATTGAATCACTGCCTTCTTACAAGCTGAGGATTATCATATGAGCATCAGATATCTTAAATAATTATGAAAGCAATAATTAATTTGATAATCAAGGTGATTAATTGGATAATTGATTAGATATTTAGAAAATACTGTCTACATTTGGATGATATGAGAGCAGCCCTCAGACCGTGGAAGACATGTAGTATCTTTCTGTCTTCTAGACCGTGGTGGTGGTGAACAGGCAGGCATCTGGGTCAGCCTGTCTGGTTGGAACCCTGTCTCTACAGCTTTCTCCCTGTGATTCGTGTGGAGAGTCAGAACAGTCCGTAACCTCTCTGAAATTGGCTTGTCTATAAAATTTGAGTCTAAGATCACCCTTCTTACATTTATTGATTAGAATAATAACCAGCAATTATTATGTACTCAATAATAATCACACACTCTAGAAGTTGACTCTTTTAGTGAAGCTATTTACATTCTTCTAACTTACTTTCTCTGTTGGTTAAATATGAGCTCAAAGGGGAAAATATCTCTAATTAGTCCGATTCTGGAGAATAAAAATAACACATATACACAACAAGTCTTTTTCTGACAGTATTACATTAACCTTTCTTCACTTATCTTCTAGATGATATACATAAAACTTAACAACACTTAAATAAACTTATTCTGTTATAAATCACTATATATAATTATTATGACCAAAAGTTTAGGAAAAAATGTTCTACTAGCTAGCTGTATAGGAAAATTGTCTCAACTTTTCCATATACAATTTTCTTGCTGCCAGAATCTCTGGAGCTCCTAAAGAGAGAAACCTGCATTATGATCAAAATCAGCTGGAGTAGGTTACAAGGTGAGCTGGATTTGACCAGCGACCTCACTCTCCATTCCTACTATTGCTTATTCTGTCTTTCACTCCTTTTGATTTGCTCTGTTCAGATTTTTATTCCAACTCTGTAGTCTATTCTCAGTACTTTCAAACAGCTTCTCTTCTCACTTAAGATAAAGCCCTTCATGCTGTCCTCCTGCCTACATCTCCTTTACCTTTCTGATCTTGTCTCCTCCTGTAGGTAGCAATGAGGAGGAGGGGAACAAACGCTTTGTCTAGGAGTGTCTATTAGGAAACAGATGACACCAAGAGATGCTTTGTCTACTAGGAGGAACAAATGGACAAAAGAGAGCTAAAAAGGAAGAACAGATGACATCTCAAGGGGGTCCCCAAGGACTGACCAGATGATTGATCTCTGATAAAGGATCTCCAAGAACTGACCGGTCAGAAAGAGACTGAAAAACCACAAAGCAATGGCCTCTGTTATGAAGCAGGCACACAGTTGAAGTAACAGTGTCACTAAATGACCTACCTTCATTAACATGGTAAAAATCACACCCACCACAGCCATGGCAGTTTACAAACACCACGGCAACCCCCCGAAATTGCCTTAGAAAAGGAGAGTGTTTCCAATTCCAGGAATTCTCCACCCTTTTCTTTGAAAAACCATGAATACTCTATCCCCCAATTAATATGGAATTAGGGAATTGGCATAAGAGAAATGTTATTAAACTTAGGGTCTCCTCCACTCCTGGGAGGCTGACCCATTCCTTCTCTGGAGTATACTAGAATTTTAATAAACTTTGGCACTTTGCCCACTTGCATCTGCTTGCTCTGCTCATTTATTTTGTCAGCTTGGTACCAGTAACCATTCTTCAATACTGGGAACCAAGAACCTGGGAGCATGGGAGCCGGATATCTGGTCGCCAACATATAACAGTATCACTTTCCCTCAGGTTTCATCTACCCCTACTTGTGCTATGAATATACATTGTATTCCCAACACAGATATTTTGATTTTTTGTTGTTGTTGTTGTTCCTGATGTCTTTGATATAGATTTACACATGGTTCCATTACAGGCGTAGAGATATTTTGTCATATCATAAAGTGTGGTAGACGGAATAATGTCTCCCTGTTCCAAAGCATCTATATTCTACTCCCCAGAACCTGTGTCTGTCCTTCACATCAAAAAAGACTTTTCAGAATGATTTAACGAAAGATCTTAAGGTGGGGAAAGTATCTTGAATTATTTAGGAGGAGTGCCCAATACAATCACAAGTGTCCTTAGACATAATTAAAAAGCAGGAAAAAGAATAACAGCTGGGGAAAAGATGATGGAGGGAAGAAAGCAAGAAGTAAAAGAAGCCTGTAGAATTGAGCCATTAGCCACAGGATGAGGACAGCCTGCAGAAACTGGGGAAGGCAGGGAAATAGATTGTTCCTCGAAGCCCCAGAATGACAACTGCCAACACCCACTGCAGAACTTCTAGCCTCTCAAACGGTAATGTGATAAATGTATGTTTCCCTAAGCCACTAAGGTGATGCTAATTTGTTACAACAGTTGTAGGAGACTAAATGTACTGACCCCTTTTGTGTAAAATCAGACCATATGACTGGCAGACTGGGAGCATCAGAAACATGTATGACTTTGAGGCTAACACACTTGAAAGCTGATATGAGACTCTAGTCTCATCCTGCAGCATAGAGACGTCCAAGGGCCTATGCACCTGTGCCATCCAAACAAGATGTGGCTGCCACAGCCTTGGTGCCTCAATGACTGTGTGCAACAGAGTATGTCACCAGCCCTCTCCAAACATGCAAGGGCAGCAAGAAATCATCTTTGCTTGTGTTATCCCACTGGGTTTCAGGGTTAGTTTGTCAGAGACTAGCACTATGAATAATATACACTTCCTTCAGTTCCTTGGCCAAATGTTACCTTCTCAGAAAGATCTTCTCTAACCATATTTAAAAGTAAAATAAAAATTTCAAAAAGCAATCCCTTTCACTGGTAATAAATTTCACTGTCTTGGTTTATTTTATTGTATTTTTTTTCCACTGGCAATCTTCACCATCTGGTGCTCTACATTTTTACGTGTTTTTTATCATCAGTCTCTTCCACAAGAATGTCAGCACTTTAGCAGGGCAGAGATTTTCCTTTCTTTTTCCTAGCACCTGGACTAGTGCCTACAATGTGATAGGAGCTGACTAAACAATCACAAAAGAAGGAATGGGCCCATAAGGTGAAAATGCTTTCCTTCTTGACCCTTTGGCTGGAGATAAAAGTTGCTTCAATACATTTTCCAACTCGACTTCAGCTAGAGGCTGAATAAGCCTTCATTTTTATTCCTGAACCATTTCTGAATTCCTTTTTTTTCCCATTTCTCAATTCTTATCTACAAATTTTACTTTGCCAAGTATTACAAAAGCTCTTCCAATCTTGTTGTCTCCTCTGCACTTTGATAGAAATAAAATATGTGAAGGACAACACAAGAAATGAAGCTAGACCAGCCTGAGCAAGAGCAAGACTCCTTCTCTACTAAAAATAGAAAAATTAGCCAGGCATGGTGGTGGACACCTGTAGTCCCAGCTTCTGGGGAGGCTAAAGCAGGGGGATTATTTGAACCCAGGAGTTTGAGGTTGCTATAAGTTAAGCTGACACCAAGGGCAAAGAAAAAAAAAAGAAAGAAAGAAAAAGAAAAGAAAAGAAAAAATTCAAGAATGAAAATATTTGGACCAAATCAAACCAGATATTACAACTTGGGGCACAGAAATAAATGTAGCCCATCTTCAAGGAATCCTTGAGGGATGGTAGGTGATGAAGCCAAAGAAATGAGCTATAATAACAAACATTTGTTTAGGGCACAGAGTCTAAAGAACATTTTCTGGAGGATGGTATACTTAAGTTGAGTAATTTGTCATTTATTCAGAAAACATTTATTAGCTACTCACTACATACCGGTGACTTTAATAAGTGCTGCAGATATAAAGGAGAGATCTACCCATATTGTCACCACCTTCTTAGAACCTACTAGCCTAGAGGATTACCAGAGACTTGGGAAGAATGAAGTATGACATTCTTTTAAAAAAAATAAGTAAAAGAATTACATGCTGATTGCAATACATTGCAAATGAGCGAGACTGTCTGGGTTACAGGTGCTTATGAGAGAGCTACAGAGAGCAGGGAAGACCAATGGAGGGTTTATATTAACAGCACAGAAAAGTGTTTAGAAATTTTTCATGAAGAAATTTGGGGTCTCCAGAACAATTTAAAACAGAAGAATAACTTCATTATGTATGCAGTTGAGATCCATTGTTCTATAAAGAATGCAGCAGAGAAATAGGAAGGGGACAGAATTCTAGGCATTCTGTCCTATTAGGATCTTACTACAACAATCCTAAAGAGAAATTGTAGGTTTCTTTGAACTTAAGCATGGCAGTATGTATAGATAATAGCTGAATGATATAGTAAAATTTAAGTTTCAAAACTCAAAGGAAAAATATTGGCTTATAAATAAATTCAATCAAGACCCTAGACACCAACCTTTTACTGTGAAATATCCTGATCGAAATAGGCAGGTGATAATCTGAACTTCATTGATATTTTCTGTGTGCTCTGGTAAAGATTTTCTCCCATCTGAATCTCAAACCATATGCTAAGTTTTAAGTGCTTCCTTTTTTTTTTTCTTTTGAGAACTTGTTGGGTAATTCCTGCTAATTTCCCCAAAGAGATTAATTTTTGGCGATGATGGATGTGTCTACTTTGATTTTATGTTTAGATTATATTTGCTTCCAGTGATTGAGTAACTTGCAAAATTCTTAAGCCATGATCATTTATTTTTCAGAGTGACAATGTTTTGTTTGTATCTGTTCACCATGGAAATTTAGAAATATATCTTGACAAGTCTCCAAAAATCTAAATTTTTGATGAAACATATAACTACCACCCTCAATCCTCAAAAGATTCCAAAAGAGAAGAACAAAGAAACACTCTAAGTTACTGTGCTAAGAACTTCAGCTTAAAACAAAAATTATGTGACCTAAGTTTGGGGTAGTTTAGTAAGCAACATGAAAGTCCATGATTCTGGGTGGTGCCTGTGGCCCAAAAGAGTAGAGTGCTGACCCCCTATGCCAGTGGTGGTGGGTTCAAACCCAGCCCCAGCCAAAACCACACACACAAAAAAAAAAGTTCTATGATTCTTCCTTCCTTTTTTTTTTTTTTTTTTTTTTTTTGAGACAGTCTCACTCTGTTGCCCTGGGTAGAATGCCATGGTATCATCATAGCTCATAGCAACCTCAAACTCTTGGGCTTAAGCAATTCTCTTGCCTCAGCCTCCCAAGTAGCTGGCACTACAGGCACCTGCCAGAACATCCGGCTACTTTTAGAGATGAGGTCTTGTTCTTGCTCAGGCTGGTCTCCAACTCTTGAGCTCAAAGCAATCCACCCACCTCAGCTGCCTAAAGTGCTAGGATTACAGGTGTGAACTACCGCTCCTAGCCTAGTTCCATGATTCTTTAAAACATCTTTCCAAAGCTGGTGGTGAAGGTTTACCAGAAAATCAAGATGAGCAGTTCTCTGGCCTTCTCCATCATACCCGTCCATGTCTTTCCTGATCTTATTGTTTCTATGGAAAGAAGAGACCATGAAAGAATTTGGGGAAAATCCCAGTACAGAGAAAGAAACACCCTCTCTCTGTCGTGTGTAGACCTAAGAGCTCAATCACTGCTAAGCAGGGTCCCCTCCCAGCTGACAGAAAGCCTCAATCCCATAAGACGACACCAACCGTAAGGCAGAACCAACACTCAAAGGAGGCATTGATGAAAGGATACCAATTTTAGAGAGAAGCTGAAAATGGGTGCCTTTATCTCTTAATCTTAAAAGTAGCTTTGACCTAATGAGTGATCATCTGGGCTGAGCCTGCACTAAGCACTTTACATAAACTGCTATGTTCAGTCTTCAGAACTATCTATACACAGATATTTCTGTACTAACACAGAAGAAAACAAAGCTCCTGTGACCTAAGTTACGCTACCTATTGGGGAAGTAAAAGAGCAGGGTTTGAATTTACATCTGAGTTCTTCACTCATTTCACCACTCTGTGTTGCAGCCTAGCTTGCCTTTTAACCTCAGTATGATTCAAGGCATTATCCCTTCCCTGGATTTCTAGAAAAGACTTTATGCTTCCCCACCTGGATTGCTAGCATGATCTTTTAGTTACCAGGATAGCAAAAGATGAATATACAAGCATTCAACCCCTCTGTCTTTTCTAGGTTGGATTACAAGAGCGAGACAAAGCTGAACTAAGTTTGCCAAAAGTGGAAAGGAGTATGAAGACAGTGCATATGATGACCATTTTTACTAAAGGTTAGAAAATGGACTAAAGCAAGGAAATATATGTCTTTGACTCTCAACTCTGCTTTGTTAGGCCATATCTGTTGCCACTTGTGTTCCTACTGGTTCCGGGACAGAAGACCAGCAAAGAGCAAGTGCTTAAGTGTATGATGATACATCCAAGGAGGAAGGAGTGGGCTAGTTGGACTCATATTAGTTACATGGGCCAGGATCTTGCCTTTTCTATGATATGGTAGGAGAACCATTGCCAATGAATAATTTATGAATATGTATAATCTGAAAGACACTGGACCCTAGTTGAAGCTGGACGGTTGGAAAAAATTAAAATAATGTATATATAAAAGTAAATGAAATAATGGGAAATTGAAGGAGCCTATTGGGGATGGGGGATGCCAAGTGGGATCTCACCCACAGTCAAAGTCAAAAGATAAGCCAACCAGAGAAAACCTCTGCCAGTAACACAAACGGTGGAAACAGTGAGGTAGGAGCAGTCAAAATACATGCAATCAGGGAATGTGAGGAAACTTGGGAGTATTTTCTTTGTTTAGTGGAAATCAAAATGTCCTCTTATGCTTTCATTAAGTTATAACTGTTTGATCTCTGATCACCAATATTATCTCTTGATTGGAGTTCACCCACATTGCAATCTAAGTGTTATGTTTGTTTTAATTCTTCACAGTCTCTTCATTCATTCTTCTTTCTCCATCACTGACTGGATTCTTTGATATGATACTGGATTCTCCTCTAGTCCCATCTAATCCCTCTGACACCTACTCCTAAATAGGGGCATTTAAAAGGTGACCCATGGTCTTTCTCATTATTAAATTTTTTTTCTTAACAACCTCATCTAGAGAACTTTTTCAGATATACTCACTGAGATTGTGACTGCTGAGGCAATCCCCTGTGTTACTGAATGTCGTTATTGGTTAAATTGAAGAATTCTAGTAAAATACATGGCAGGAAGAAATAGCCTGATAATACAGGATCTATATAATTGTGGCCAGAATCAGCACTGTGAGATTCCCAGAAGGAATTCTGATGGATATACACTCGAAAGAGATGCTGAGAAGTCAAATAGTATAACAGGAGGTTACTTTGCATGAGCATTTAATGCGTCTTTTAGGAAAACCTATGAAGAACATGTCAAGACTGTAGAGCGAGTCTCTGGACAAAGTCTCTCCCCTAAATGAAACTTGATTCTCTTTCCAGTCTTCAGAAATGATGCCTTGGAAGTGCATCTTGAGGAAGAAAAGAGATTAGATATATTAACACTGGACTAAGAGATTAAGTGATGGTAATAAGATAAAGGTGAGTCTTTGAAACAATGTATGGTATCAATTTAATCTTCTCTGCCACGTTGATATACATGGTGAACTTTATCCAGCATGTTTTATTCCAAAGTGAGACACCAAGCTTAATACATTATTTGTGACCCTATGATATTCTATAAGAAAAGAGAAAGAAGGGCTTAGTTGAACATTAATTAAAGGATTTAAGACAGAGAGGACGTCTCTTGCTTCTGTAAGCATTGCTGAAGCTCTGAGGAGCTAGTAAAGTAGAAAGCATTAACAGAGACAGACAGTGTGATGGCAACAAAACTAAGCATGTTGGCAAGGTGCAACTGTGACAAGGAAGCAGGCATAACATTGACCATGATTTGATAAGGGAACATTAGAAGGCCACGAGCAGTGGCAACTAGGGAAGCCTTGTGGTTCTGCAACAGAACCGGCAAAGCAGATAAAAATAAGCCTGTAGCAAAAGGGTAGCATCCATAAGGAAAAGAGGTGAGCTCCACTGTAATGTGGAGATACAAGTCAAATGGAAAGTACCAGCCACAGTGACACAGTGACACACAGAGAATGGACAGAAGACACAGCATAGTGGCTGTTCACGGCTGTCTCACCCAGACTGACTCTATGTTTTCCTCCCATGAGTTAGACTAAAGCAATCAGCAGAAAACATAACCCCAGCACTTATCTTCAGTATTTAGCCAGAGCTCCCCAGGGTGTCCCTGTAAGAGAACTGGGAATTTCATTTCCTTGCAGTTGAACTTTGGTATCCTCAGAACTGTACAAAGTGGCTTCCTGGATGGTTAGTAACTACAGGACATTGGGCAAAAACATTAAGCATTCTGATTTTACTTTCCTAAATACAAACATCAGTGATGGTCATACCTAAAAGTCAGGGGGGCAGTCCGAAGATTAAATACATGTAATAATATTTTGCATAGTATTTTAACCATCCAAAATGGTCGAAACAAAAGCATAGTTTCTCCTTTTCATTCCCTTTTCCTATTTAAAGATAAAGACTGGATGGTAAGATTTAGGTTATTTGGCTCAGTGATTTTGTTTCTGGAACCAGTTCTGCTATTAAATCAGTCATGTAGATTTTCAGATTATTTTGAATCTAAAATTAAATTCAGGGTTGCTATGTAAGAGGCTAAGAGTCATATATTCTCCCCAGGTTTCTGTACAGTCAACTAGATGGATTCTGAGGTCTTTGCTGGCACTAACATCGGGACTCTGACAACAGGATCGATGTAACACCTCTGCCTATGAGGGTGGCTTGGTTATGTTTCTAAGTTCGTCAGAAATGAAGAAAAGATAAATTCCCTCACCAGGCTAAATTTGCCACATATTTTACAGACTTACAAAATTTTATTTTAAATATATAAATGCAAGTATTCTGCCAGTGGTGTTAAATTTACCATCGGGTATTAGCAGTTTCATGGTTCAATAGAGAAAATTGGTTGGCTGGTTCAACGAAGCTCAGTCATTGCCTTGAATATGAATAGCATACGTACAGTCAGCAGGGCAGAAACTACGGTGCAGGAAATACCTGGCTTATGCTTCAGAGCTTTAACAGATTGCTGGCTGGGGTGAGAAAAAATTTATTTCTTTTACATCTCACTGTGAAATTAGTCTAAAGCATTCTGGGAACTCACTCATTTCTTTACAACATCTGGAAAGGAGACTGAATATTGATCTCTTTGGAATGCTGTGTTTTGTTGAGGGTGACAGTTTCTATATTCAAGGGAAAGGTTATTTGAGAATAATGAAGACATTTCACATAGCAAATCCCTATACACATCCAGATAAAAAGCTGAATTCTTGTCCTCAGGTTGTGCAATTTAATACAAAAGGTAGAAGTAACAATGTGGTAATCACTGCTGCCCAGCTGCCAATTCATCATGGAAAATTTCTCTCATGGCTAGCTACTGGGTGGCGTCATCTGCAACACTGTGCTTTACTTGGAGAAGGTGCACCCAGGTCAAAGCTGACAGAAAGGCAGACTGTAGTTTTCTATCTTGTCTCTTATATGCTGGTCCAATTTTATTGCCCTGGGGTTGTATCATCTTTTTCTTAGCATTACATATTAATTCCCGATGATTCATTGTTCTAATAACAAAGACAGCCCTTGTGCTGTCATTATGCCAGTAATTAATTAATCAATTATAATTTACATTCAAGATACATACAGATATGATTTTGGAATCATTCCAAACACAAAACTGTCAACACTCATTGATTAGTTGCGTAGTGTGCAATTGTGAATCCATTTTAAACCCACAAAATTTAAAATGTCACTTGTTATTGAATGGCTGATAAGGCCTGAAACAAAAAAGCAAGAGGCTTAAGACCAAATGCTCAATTGTTATCTTTACCTTCCTCATAAAATTGATGACATTTTAAACATCTTCTCTGTGCTGATTTTCACGACAATAGTTTTCAACACCTACCCAAGCATAGGATCAAGCTTTGATATTGGAGGAAGATGTTTATGAACTCCAAGGAAAGAACCTTTCAAGGTGAAATATCCATAAGAAAAACTGTTTTATAGAATGTAATTTTTCTCTGGAATTTTGCAATGCACTATATGAAAGCCTCAGAACGGAAACCATAAAATGATTGCCTACTGTCTCATATAACTTTGATGTCTATTAAAATTCTTCACTGCATATCAAGAACAAATAGAATTATGCCATGAGTCTACAATACTACAAAATATCCCATTGTACTAAATAGCAGTAATGTTTGTTTCTTCATTGATTCCACAAAGATGCCTTTAGCACCAACTATGAACACAGTTCTGCCAGCGTTTAGCCTAATGTCTACAAAAGTTTCTAAAATCATAAGAGCCTGCAATCTGCTTTTAAGATCTCAGTTACATACCCACAGTTAAGTAAAATAATTTGAGTAAAACAAATCGCTCAACCTTGCTTGCCTGAAAAGGTGAGAAAGATTTCATGAAACTGACACCACCAACTCTAATTCAATCATCCATAACACTAAGTAATTAGGCTTCGGATTTATAAAAATAAACATCTCAAGTGCCTCAGATCTCAAATAGTTGCAGAGTCCTTTGCTGCCAGTCATATAAAGTATTGTGATAAAGTCAGGGAAGGCCACAAAGAAACCGTCCCCATTCAAAAATATCTCCAAAACCATATGTATTTCCAGCTTGGTCTTCCTCTCCCACCCTCATCCCACCCCACACAGTCATCATCACTCATATTAAAATAGAGGACGGTAATCGTCACCAGGCATTTGAGCATTTCAGGGTATTTTCTCCATTGTCACGCATGACCCCTTTTTCATCTCAGTCCTTATGCAGGCCGGAAGTATACCTTCAGACCCTAAAGGACTTGCTTCCCCCAAAAATATTAAAATTGAAAGTGGTAAAATATTTAAGCCTTCATGTTTTAGACATATTTTGGACCTCATTTTATTTATTCTACTCTTTATCTGACACCGTCACTAAAAGTAGTTTTAAATTCTATGCATGGCCTTACAAGGCTCAGTGTGAGGTGATTTTCTTTTTTCTTTCTTTCTTTTTTTTTTTTTAGGCTAAACAGCACCGTCTAGCCCACTCACTGAAGGTGGACTGTTCGTCTTTTTATAGAACCCATTCTGGCAGAGACATTAAGGAGCTTGGGTGAGAAGTAATCTCTCCAGCTCTGCCCTGATTACCTGGAAGCACATGTACCAAAATATAAATGATAACATTTCTTTATCATTTTTACATACATACTGTATATATGCATTTGCTTTTTAATAGAAAGAGGGTGAGCCAACTGTATAATAGAAGTCTGTGGAATCACAACATTCATCAAAAACGCAAGCAGTAATAGAAGTAATTCTACTGCATCTGATCTAACACAATTGAGAGATTCCCCCCTCCCAACCTTGAAAATCAGTGCTTTTCCTAGTTTGAAATGGAAATTTTAGCACCTTAGTATCAGGCACTACGACTCCAAAGCCACTAGGGAATATATATAGGGAATGGAGGAAAAGGAAAGAAATCAAAGTTAAACTTAATTGCTTTAAAGAAGGTGTGAAAATAAAAATTCATTAACATATCTCTTGACCACAGTGAAGCAAATTAGCTGGATTTCCTGAGTTATAAATTAGAATATCAAAACCCACACCAAGGCCAGTCTATGGGAAGCAATTAAAATACTAGCAAACATTTACTTTGTGCAGGGTTAATATGCTAAATACTTAAAATGCAATCCTCATTTTGCAATCCTCACAGTAATACCGTTGGGCATTTTTTTTATATCTCTAGTTTAGAAATAAACAGAATATCAGTGAAGTTAGAAATCTTCTTCAAGTCACATAGCTTTCAAATGGCAGAGCTGAATTTAGAACCTAGATCTCTTTAACTGTAAAGCATCAACCAGTAGAACAATGCTAGGCCCAAAGCAAGTCCCCATATTATTTTTTGAAGATGGAAAGATATTCATTCATTGATACAAAACTTTCTAATTAAAGGGAAGGAATAAGTATTTATTGTGCTTTTCTAACACCGCTGTTAATTGCATGGCAAAAAAAAAAATCCTAGTGAATGAGTGGAAGTTCTTTATGGAAGAACTCTAGCTCAAAAAAGCAGAAGAAATGTTAAGACTCCAGAAATATATCAATGCTATTTCAATACTCCATTATGCTGTTTTCTGCCTGGCTGTAGACCTGGCTGTCACAGAGCTATTCTGCTTTGTGTGTTCTGCAGGATCTGTTCAAATGAATAATACACCCATCCTCAGATAATTTTAAATTTCACCTTTGGATCGCATCCCTTTAACTCAGTTATTCAATTTGCAGAAAAGTCTAACTTATTCTGGGAAGCATACACCATAAGGAAGAAGTTTTGTAGAGACTGTGTTGAGATCAGGTGGGAGAGGAATAATTATGTGAATCCTAATATGCCAGATAACTTACTCTGTAAATAAATTCCAGTGTTATGGCCAACCCCCACACCCATCCAGGACCAATGGCGATGTATTCAGAGTGACTTACTGTCTCTGTGCAAAGAACCACTAGGACGGAAGTCTGAAAATGATAGTACTTTGGGGCTCCCATATACTTTGTTTATCTAAATATAAGCTTACAGTGAAAATGCAGTTGGCTACCAGTATAAAAGAGGCTGGGGAAAATTAAGGACTGGGAAGTGCTTAAATCAGGAAGTAAGTTTATTTTTCTATCTTTGAGGTAAACTTTTATGTGGCTAGGTAGTTGCCAGGTCAAATCTAGATACAACAAAAGATGTGGCTATGACTTAAATGTTTTTCCTTGCCACATAAGGAAATGTTTTAATGCAATATGGAAAAAATGAACAGTAAACTTTAAAAGTATAGACAAAGGGAGTCTACTGAATATCTAGACAGTGATTTGGTGTCCTAGCTTTCCATCAGTGAGATACAAACTTCCTGGTCTCCTATTCCCACACCCAGTAGCTAAGGCAATTTTGATTCAAAGATTTAAATGTAAACCAGCCATCTGCATTTGCAACTATTGGTAACTTCCAAAGTAAAGAAATAGCGGCAAAGACAAATGAGAGAAAATTAAACTGTCAAGTTTAAGTCTATCAAACTATTACTTTACATAGGAAGTTATACTAATCACTAATATATTTTATTTTGTGTTTTTTAATTCTTTATGATTTTAAATTAAAAATATCATGCTCATAAAATGTGAATCATCTTTCAACAATAAAATGTGAAAATTTGCTTACTCTCCTCTACTATATTTTCCTGGAAATGCATTTTTTTTCACAGAGGTTTAACCTTATATGTACTTTTACAAATGTATGCAGATATGTATGTATTCTTGGTAAAGCAGGAGTACACTATCCATATTATTTCCTATGCTGCCTTTTATTGTTTTTTTATTTTTAATTGTGATAAAATATACATCACCTGAAATTTACCATCTCCATCATTTTAAATATGCATTTCAGTCATGTTAAGTACATTTACATTATTCTGCATCCAACTTCCCAAACTCTACATCTTTATTTTATTATTAAATCATAGCTGTGTACATTAATGCAGTCATGGGGTAGAATGTGCTGGTTTTATATACAATTTGAAATATTTCCATCAAACTGGTTAACATAGCCTTCAATGCATTTTCTTAGCTATTGTGTTAAGACATTTATATTCTACATTTAGTAAATTTCACATGTACCCTTGTAAGATGCACTGCAGGTGTGGTCCTACCAATTACCCTCCCTCTCCCCTTTCCCCATATTCTTGGGCTATAACTGGGTTATAGCTTTCCTATGAAAGCTATAAATTTGTTTCATAGTAAGGCTGAGTACATTGGATACTTTTTCTTCCATTCTTGAGATACTTTGCTAAGAAGAATATGTTCCAGCTCCATCCATGTAAACATGAAAGAGGTAAGTCTCCATTTTTATTAAGGCTGCATAATGTTCCATGGTGTACATATACCACAATTTATTAATCCATTCATAGGTCGATGGGCACTTGGGCTTCTTCCATGACTTAGCAATTATGAATTGGGCTGCAATAAACATTCTGGTACAAATATCTTTGTTATAAAGTGATTTTTGGTCTTCTGGATATATGAGTAGTAGAGGAATTGTAAGATCGAATAGCAGGTCTATTTTTAGATCCCTAAGCATTCTCCAAACCTCTTTCCAAAAGGAATGTATTAGTTTGCATTCCTACCAGCAATGCTTATCATCCTTAATCATCAGAGAAATGCAAATCAAAACTACTTTGAGATATCATCTAACTCCAGTATGATTAGCCCACATCACAAAAGCCCAAAACCAGAGATGTTGGCATGGATGTGGAGAAAAGGGAATAAAACTCTTCATCTTATAAAAATGAAACTCAACACCCCTTAAATAATTGCTATTTCTTTCCCTGCCATCCCATCCTCTAGCAACCATTTTTTTTTAAATTTTCTTTCTCTTTGAATTTGATGGCTCTAGGTACTTAATAAAAGTGGAGTCACACAGTATTTGATTTTTTGGTAACTGGCATACTTCACTTAACATAATGTCCTCAAAATTTATCCATGGTGTAGAACCACTTACGAGAATTTTCTTCCATTTTAAATCTAGATAATAGTTCATTGTATGTATTTATACCACATATTTTTAATCCTTTCATCTGTCCACGGACACTGGGTTACTGTCACCCTTTAGCTATTGCTCATAATGCTGCTATGACCATGGGTATACAAATATCTCAAATTCTCCTTGAGATCCAGCTTTTAATTTCTTTAAAAGGAAGAAATGCGCCTGAAAGTAAGATTGCCTAGTTATCATTATCAAATGATAATGCCATTTTTAATTTTATGACAAACTACCATACTGTTTTCTATGACAGCTACATTATTTTACATTTTCACCAGTGGTTTACAAAAGGTTTTATAATTTTTTCACATCCAAGCCAACACTTGTTCTTTTCGATTTTTTTCTTCCCTTCCTTCCTTCC
This sequence comes from Galagoides demidoff, assembly GCA_963574575.1. Taxonomy (NCBI): domain Eukaryota; kingdom Metazoa; phylum Chordata; class Mammalia; order Primates; family Galagidae; genus Galagoides; species Galagoides demidoff. The sequence goes on along the minus strand of CAUYQV010126282.1, from coordinate 7,676 downwards.
TTCCTTTTTATAGTAGCCATTTTTAAAAATTGCAATATCAGTTTAATATGAGAGTATAAACAATTGGCTTACATTGTTTGTGTTTCTAATGTAAAGTTCAAGTTGTAGTTGAGCCCTTGGTCCAGGGGGTGTGCTGTGTACCTTTACATTGTGCACATTAGGGGAGAGCTTGCCAATACCCCTCCTTCCTCCCCTTGCCCCTTTCCCTTCCCTTCACTTGAATATACTTGTGTTTTTCTTCATGTGGGTTTATAGTTGTTTATCTATTGGTTTCATAGTAGAATTGAGTACACTGGATACTTGCTTTTCCATTCTTGTGATACTTTATAAAGAAGAATGTGCTTCAAATCCATCCAGATAAATGCAAAATGTAAAGACTCCATCTTTTTTATCACTGAATAGTATTTCATAGCATAAATATCCACAGTTTATTAATCTATTCATGGGGTGATGAGCACTGGAGTTGATTCTACATCTTGGTGACTATAAAATCAGCTGCAATAAACCATCTACTGCAAATATCTTTATGATAAAATTATTTTTATTTTTTCTGGGTAGATACCTAGTAATAGGATTACAGGAACAAATGGAAGGTCTACTTTTAGCTCTTTGAGGATTCCCCATACTTCTTTCCATGGAGGACGTATTATTTTGTGATCCCACCCAGCAGTATAAAAGTGTTCCCTTCTCTCCACATTCACGCTAGCATTTGGGATTCTGTGATATCTCAGAGTGGTTTTGATTTACACTTCTCTGATTATTAAGGACAATGAGAATTTTTTCATGTGTGTTTGTTGGCCATTTATAGCAGGTAAGAGACTTGAACAAAAACTTCTCTAAAGGAAATGGAAGAATGTAGTAGCCATTTTAATGGCTGTGAAATAGCATCTCATTGTGTGATTGTTTTTAATTTCCTCATGATTACTAATGTTAGCCATCTTTTCATGTGCTTATTGCCAATTTATGTATCTCTTTGGAGACATGTCTATTCAAACCCATTTTTGAATTAAAGTGTTTGTTTTCTTATTCTTGAGTTTTAGGGGCACCCTACATATTCAACATGTTAATCTTTTATCAGATATGTAACTTGCAAATATTTCCTCTGCTGACACTATCCTTTTATGCAAAGAAGTTTTTAATTTTGATGACGTTTAGTTTGTCTATTTTTTGTTGCCTATGTCTTTGGTGTCATATATATAACCCACTCTCATCTACTTTATAATACATTATAGATATAATTTAGACTTGTCACTACCTACAGATCTGTCTCCTTGATTTTTGTTTGTTTGTTTTTTACTAGCCACAAGGTTTCATTTCATGTTTTACTGTTTTTTAATAGTGTGGTCAAGAATGCATAAAATGTAATTTATTTTATACATTTTTTTTCTATTTTCCTTTTTTACTTATAACATTTTATCATTATAAGCCACACTATATTAAATATCATTGTGATCTATCTTCCTTTGCATGTGTCAATCTTTCTATATACTATGTTATTAAAAAGAATATCAGTGCATCAAAGGGAAGATAATTTTGTTATTTACTGCACCCTAAATTGTCCTTAAAATTTTTGTTACTTATAACCTATTTTATTCTCCCTTTCCTTATAATAACTGCTATCTCTTATTTTTAATTCAATAAGATGGGACAAAAATGAAATGTTATTCTTGCCTAAATTTAAGTGACCATAATTATTAATGTCTCAAGAGTTTTATTGATATTACTTAAGTGAATTAAATGTTCAATTTCCGTCTTTTTTGTCCTTTTAATTATTTCTTACTTTAAGCATTTGTAGTTTTTTTAATATCAAGCATATTAACTCTATTTGGTATATTTTTAAATTATTTCTTCAAATTTGAGGACTTTTACCTTTTCTGTGGAAAAGAAAGATATGCTTATTGACCTTGTTGTGCCATAGCATCTGTTAATGTTTGTATTATATTTAGACCAATAAATAGTTTATTTTTTTCAGGCATTTCATTTATAACTTTTGAAAATGTCTACTATCTTCTTTTAGGTTATAAAAAATAGTCTTTTATATTTTTGTTCTACCATATGTTAATGATCACACCTACCAACCCTGGTACAATGTGGAAGGAAACACATGAGAGTGTGAATACCAGGAGGTAAGAAGCCACTGACTTTAAGCTATACTACTATTTTATATTCAGTGTAAGAAGAAGAATAAGACCTTACAAATTACCTTTGAAAGACACATAAAATATAAGGCACATATGTTCAATAAATATCTTGATACTTGGTTAAGAAAAAATGTACTCAGTGGGAGTCTTGAAATGTGGTAGGTTGTCTGTTAAAAAACAATTTTATCCACAAAAACGTTAGTGACTTTCACCTTCCAAAAATAAATTGTAGAACTTATTTATGAAGTTCTTGCATATAGTTATAAGCCTAGTTTATCAACAGTGTTATTTATCTCAACTTATCCCTTCATCAGAGTTCATGGGCTTATAAAATTTTGTCTTAAAATGTCCCTAAGGCCTTACAAGATCCTGTACTATAAAGCTGATTCTTTATCTCAAAACATCTGAGAAAAAGAAACAGCAGAAATTGTCTACAAGATTATTTGATTTTGCTTTGTAATCTAAGCCATCAATGACTTTAGCCAACAATGACTAAAGAATTGTAATCAATTTTGACACTGTTTTTAATTTTCAATTTTCTATTTACTAATATATTTTATTTGGGGTATCCTATTTCTTTTTAAAATTTAATTCTAGTCATGTGAAGAATATATCATGTTTCAGTTATGCTAATTACAATTTCTAAATTTTAAAACATAAGAATTTTCCTGCAATTCACTGGTCAGTAGTATCAAGATTGATTTACTTTCTTTTTTTTTTTTTTTTTTTTTTTTTTTGCAGTTTTTAGCCGGGGCTGATGCCCCACTCCTTTGAGCCACAGGCGCTGTCCCTGATTTACTTTCTTATGAGAAACTTCTTTTACTATAATTACATATAACCTCTTTTTTAGTTATTTAATTTATTTTAGATACATATTTAGAACATTTTTATACTTAATTTTTGTTTTAAATTTATGCTTTTAGAATTTCTCTTATAGGAAATTCTATCTCATCAGTTTCTTAATATTGATTTATTCATTCATCCATTCATCTATTAAATAAAGAATTCATATTGAATGCTCATGTTACATGTGGCTATAACTTATTCATTTTATTGGTGTGTAATATCACCACCACCTTCTTATAATGAACATTTAGGCTGTTACCATTTTGTTTTTAACTATTATTAAATCATCTTTTAAAAATATATTTATGTATATGTATATATGCTAATTATATATGTATATGTGCTAAAATATTATATATATGTACACACATCCCCCTAACTTTCTCTGGGGTCATGTGTCTTTCTGCTTATTGTAGGACTTCTGTACATATTTTAAAATATAAGTGTATAGTGAGTGACAAGTTTTACAAACTCATTTTATATTTTTAATGATCTCTTTTTAATGTAAGCGCTTCATTTTCATGTAAATTAATTTATTAAACAGACTATTTGAATAAAAACTTGAACATCATTCATTAAATTTTAAAATCATTTTAGATATCATATTTAAACTTCATTTGCATGTATCTTTAAATGCCTTTAAATTTAAATTGACTTTATATTCCAAAGTTAAAGTACCCCCTTATGTTTTGGTAAGATTGGCTTTTAAGTAAGCAAACGTAAAAAAACTCAAATAAGTTGGTAGATAAACATAAATATACTATTTCACCTTTTTTTTTTTAGTTTCAAGAGAATTAATGCTCTGAATTTAAAACATAACTTTTCTGTCCCTTATGAGGAAACTTTAAGATATTTTGACTAAATGATGTGTCAAATTTCATCTAAACACAAAATTGTGGTTCATAAGATACAATTTCTGTTATTTAGAGGAAAGGATGCATTAGATACCTATGTTTTAAAGACCTAATTAAAAGAAAGCAGAGTACTGGTGAACCCCTTTTTTTAAGTGTAGCTTCAGGCAACTACCATGTAATCCTGCCTCCAAAGAGCAGTCCATTATACGGTAACTATTCCATAAGTTTATATAATTTTAAGACATCTTGCCCATAAACTCAACAGGCAACAGACACTCCAAATACTTTATATTCCTCAGGCCTTTCCTCCAAGTTGAATGCCCACATGTACCCCCAATGGACAAGTTCAGTCATCTCAATACAGCAGCAAGCTCTACTCTGTGTGATTAGGAAAAGGCACACCAAGGAGCCTTTGAGGGCAGTGCCCTGGGGAAACTGAACAAGAGGCTTCTAGCATCTACACTGACTTTGCAGGATAAGTAAAAAAAAAAAAAAAAAAAAAATCTAAAAATTGCTCTCCACCAAGAGAAGACTAGGTATGATAGGTAGGTGTCAAGCATGCTCTTTGTAATAGCAGAATGAGCCTCATAATTCCTAGTGAAGCTATTTAGTTGGTGAAACTTATTTTTTCTCAAATGCACACTCAGTAATGAATTGAGGAAGTAATTATCTTTTCATTTGCAAAGAATCAAGAACTTGAGGAACAAGAAGATCCGAGGAAACCTTAACACTACAAAGGAAAACAATACTATTCCAGTAACCAGCCACAAAGAAATGGAAGTCTTCTAATTGTCAATCACAGAATTTAAAATAACTATTTTAAAGAAGTTCAACAAGCTATGAGATAATGCAGACAGACAACTAAAATCAGAACAATATATGAACAAAATTAGAAGTTCAATTTTGAGGTGGAATTTTTTTAAAGGAAAATAGAGACAGAAATTGTGAATTTAAAGAATATGATAAACAAAATATAACATGCAATAGGGAGTGACAACAAACTTGACCAAGCAGTAAAAGTAATCTGTGAATGTAAAGACAGGCCATTTCAAAATATCCTATCAGAAGAGCAAAAAGAAAAAAGAATAAAAGGAAGTGAAGGAACCCTGTGGGATTTATGAGACCATCAAGAGTGCTAACAGTCATAGTATAGAATTCAAGGATGGAGAAAATAAAAAGAGGCAGAAAGTGTATTTTAAAAAATAATGGCTAAAAACTTATCAAATCTTGGAAAAGATACAGATGGACATCCATGTCCATGAATCTCAAGAGTTTCTAATACTGCTCAACTCAAAGAAGACTCCACCATGGTACATTATAATCAAACTACCAAAATCAAAAACACAGAATTTTGACAGCAGTGGGGCGGAGAGAGGGTGGGAAAGAGGTTCCTCATATACAAGGAAGGCTCTATGAGGCTATCTGCAGATTCCTCAGTGGAAATTTTGAGGTCAGAAGAGAATAGGAGAATGTATTCAACGGAGTGAAAGAAAAAAGAACTAATAAATAAAAATACTTTTCCAGCAAAGACTTTTTTTTCAGAAATAAACAAGGAATATAGATTTTTAATGACAAACTAGCTAAGGTAGTTCATCACCACTAGACCTGACTTAACAAGAACTGCTAAAGGAAGTTATTCAAGTTGAAATAAGGAGGCTTATTACAACATAAAAACATAGGAACATATAAAAATTACAGGTAAAATAAGGGTGTATAAAGTCAAATTCAGAATACCCTAATGTTGGGTATTGGGTGAATCATTTATAACTCTAGTATTATAGTTAAAAGATAAAAATAAGAAAAATAACTAAAACTACAATAATGTGTTAATGGACAAACAATACAAAAAGATGTAAATTATGACATCAAAAACAAAATGTTGGGGGAGGATTGCAAGAGCAAAGGTTTTGTATACAATCAAAATTAAATTGTCAGCAACTTAAAATAGACTGCCGTAACTGTGAGTTGCTTTTATTATGTAAACTCCATGGAAACCACAAAGTAAAAATCTGAAGTAGATATAAAATGAAATAAATAAAGAGAAAGAAATCAAGGTAAACGGCTACAGAAAATCATTAAATCATAAAGGAAAATAGCATGAGAAGAAAAAAGGGTCTACAGAATAAGCAGGAAACAAACAACAAAATAAATTAAGTCAAACTAAGTTCTTACTTACCAGTAATTACCTTGAAGTAAATGGACAAAGTTTTCCAATCCAAACATGGATGAGAAAATCCAACTATATATGCTGCCTACAAGAGACATACTTCACTGTTAGGGATACATGTAGACTAAAAATAAAAGGAGGGGGAAATAGAATTCTATGCCAATGGAAATTAAAAAGAGCAGGGGAAGTCATCCGCATTATCTTAGTCCCCACAGACTGGTATAACAAATACAATGAATGGGGTAGCTTATAAATAGCGGAAATGTATTTCTCATAATTCTGGAGGCTGAGAAAATTGGGCAGCAGCAGAGTCAGTACTCAGCGTCACTAATCATTAGTAAAATACAGATCAAAAGCAAAATGAGAAATCAGATCTGATAGGATGACTGCTATCAAAAAGTACAAAAATTATTGGTGAAGATGTGGAGGAAAAAGAACTTTTATACATTGTTGATGGGATTCTAAATTGGTACAGCTGTTATACAAAACAGTATGAAAGTTCCTCAAGAAATTAAAAATAGAACTGCTATTCTGCTTCTGGGTACGCAGCCAAGGGAAATAAAATCAGTGTCTCAAAGAGATATCTACACTCCCATTTACTGCTGAATTATTCACAATAGCCAAAATAGAAACAACCTAAGGGTTCATCAACAGATGAATTGATTAAAGAAAATGTGAGACATGTATCCATACACACACAGTGGAAAACTGGCCTTATAAAAAGAAGAAATTTCTGCCATCTGCAACAACATTGATGAGCCTAGAGGACATTATGCTAAGTGAAATAAGCTAGACAAGGAAAGAAAAATACTTTCTCTGGTACCCCAATTATAAAAACCAATTTTTTTTTTAAAAGAAGTAAAAATATCATACCATTGATCTCACTTATATGAACCATACGAAAAGGTCGAATTCATAAAATCAAAGCGTAGAATGGCAGTTGCCAAGGACTGGTTTGAAGGAAATAAGAGGATGTTGGCTAAAGGGTATAAACCAGGCATCCTCAAACTACAGCCCACCGGCTACCTGTGACCTACTGGGGACATTTATCCCGCCCACCAGGTCTTTTTGCCAAGGTTGCCTGTCCTGCTTAGCAGCTGACTCGTCCAGGGGTCTGCAGTCTGGCCCTGCAACGGTCTGAGGGACAGTGAACTGGCCACCTATTTAAAAAGTCTGAGGACCCCTGGATAAGTTCTGGAAATATAATACACTATATCATGTGACTATAGTTAATACTCTACTGTTCATTTGAAATTTGTTAAGACAGTAAATCTTTAGTGCCCTCACCAGACACACACACACACACACACACACAGGATAACTAGGTGTAATGATGAATGTGATAATTAATTTTGTTGTGGTCATCATTTTACAATGTATACCTACATTAATTTTAAAATGGCACGCTCGGCGCCTATGGCTCAAGCAGCTAAGGCACCAGCCATATACACCTAAGGTGGCAGGTTCAAATCCCCAGCCCGGGCCTCCAAACAACTGTGGCTGCAACCAAAAAATGGTCGGGTGTTGTGGCGGGTGCCTATAGTCCCAACTACTTGGGAGGCTGAGGCAGGAGACTCCCTTGAGCCCAGGAGTTGGAGGTTGCTGTGAGCTGTGATGCCATGGCACTCTACCCAGGGGGATAGCTTGAGGCTCCGTCTCAAAAAAAAA
>CAUYQV010126281.1:0-29510 GCA_963574575.1 Galagoides demidoff | reverse complement strand
CCTCCAACTCCTGGGCTTAATCGAGTCTCCTGCCTCTGCCTCCCAAGTAGCTGGGACCACAGGCGCCTGCCACAACACCTGGCCATTTTTTGGTTGCAGCCATCATTGTTGTTTGGCGGGCCCGGGCTGGGGATTCGAACCTGCCACCTTAGGTGTATGTGGCTGGTGCCTTAGCCAATTGAGCCATAGGCGCCGAGCCAAAACTGAAGTTTCTTTAGAAAACTTGCCTTTCCATTATGTAGTATAGCATGGCACAGCATTGCTTTCGGAGAAATTAGTTCATTTGGCAAGAATAAATGAAAATTATAAATTAAAGAATAGCGTAAAGGATATATTTGAATTTGCATATGAAGTTGTAAAAGTAAAACCTAATAAACGTAGGATTTATTTTCTTCCTCAGTGAAGCCGAATCCACCTCATAATTTATCAGTGAGCAGCTCAGAGGAACTGTCTAGTATCTTAAAACTGACATGGATCAACCCCAATATTAAGACAGTTATAAGGCTGAAATATAACATTCACTATAAGCCCGAAGGTGCCTTAACTTGGAATGAGGTAAACTGAAAGTTATTGTTTATTTGAATAGTCTTTCTTACAGCCCTCTAACCTGAAGTCTCAATCATTTTCTGAATGTCTGAAGTTTCTGGTTATGTGAAGTCTTCTGGGTCTTTATTTTAAACAAAGATAAGCAGGAAGATATTGAGATAGAAAATACAGCTTTACTGTACACAGTAGCCTTTAAGTGAAACTTGGAAGTGATACAGAGTGATAGGAGTGACATTTTAATGGGAGGTAAAAGTAATGCAAGTAATGAGCAAATTAAATAGAGGAGCAAAAATATAGAGACTGTAAGGATAAGATAAGAGCACGGTTGGCACATCACAGTCTACAGGCCAAAATCAGCCTATCGCTTGTTTCCATAAATAAAGTTTTATTAGAACATAGCCACGCTTGTTTACATATTGTCTGTATTTTTATCCTGCACTGGAAGAGTTGAGTAGTTGCATTGGAGACTTTTTGGCCCACAAGCCTAAAATACTAGTAAATATTTTATCTAGCTCTTTATAGAACATTTGTCAACCTCTGAGGCAGGGAAGAGATTGGTAGGGAACTTGCGAGACTAAAAAGGAAAGGGTCATGTACTCAGATGATGCTGTGAGCAAAAGAAATACTTAGAGCCTTTTTTTTTGTGGCCAGGGCCAGGTTTGAACCTGCCACCTCCAGCAATGGGGCCGGCACCCTACTCCTTTGAGCCACACGTGCCGCCCAATACTTGGAGCTTTTTAAGAGTCTATCACTGTAGTATTGAGGGACCCATACTATTCTGTTGTAATTCATTTATCACTAACAGGTTTTCTTTCTTTGTTTTGTTTTGGTTTTGCTTTCAGTACTCTTATCACAGTAATGAGCATATAAGGGAATTGAGTGCATGACCTTACTCCTAATGTCCTCATTGCACGTATGTAAAGGACTCAGAATACAGTCAGAAAAAGCCATAAAACAAAATTGGATGAATGCTTCATGTTTTACAGAAAAGATATATACCTGAAGTTCTTCAAAATATGTTTTAATATTAATATAATGGTCCAAAAAAAGCAGACATCTTTCTGTGTACTCGAATTTTCAGAGTAGTAGAAAGAACCAAAGTTATTTATCTATGTTTAATCACCTCTTTGTTTCTGAAAGCCAAGTTTATCTACAGTGATAGTTTTTGTTTTTCTTGATTGGGTTGAAAATCTTTTGCCTGTTGCCTGTCTAAATCTACACTGTACCCCTTTCAGCCCTATTCTTTACCAAGGCTTGCTGACCTTTGTGAATTTCATCTGTGGGTTCTCATTCCAACTAGCTTCATAGTGAGTTTGGTTAATGGGCAGGAGAGAAAAGGTATAGAAGAGAAGTGAGAGCAACATTGTTTATCTATCCTGCTTCCTACCTGAGACTGCTGTGTCTCTCATTTCAGTGTCACTGTTCCTTTCAAGGCAATCCTCTCTATCTGACTTTCTTTCATTTTCTGGTATCTTCTTCCATCCCTTTAGGCCTACAAGTAGTAATAGCTATAAGCCTGGAGTAGGAACTACACTATCTTAGCTTTCTCTACACTCTGCCCATAGTCCCTTGAATACTGAGTGCAGTGCACCATCTGTTTCCTGCTGAGGTCCTCAGTGTTAAAGGCTCCATGCAAAACAGAAAAAAATAAAAGAAGGAAGGATAATAGATGTTTCCACACTTCCCAAACCTAGTAACTTTGCAGATTTTTGGCTGCTTTTTTTACTTCATTTATTTCTCTCCAGAGGTCAAGAAATCATATAATAATATAATTTAATATATTAATCTTGTTTGATTAAATTCCTAAATTCTAATACAACTGTTTTAACACAATAACTAAGAAAATGACATGAAGGCTATGTTAACCAGTTTGATGGAAGTGTTTCAGATTGTGTGTGAAAATCCCACACTATACCCCAGAAGTGCATTAATGTACATAGTTACCATTCAATTAAAAAAAAAAAAAAGGAAAAAAAAAATTCTAACACAATTTAGGAAAACCTTATTTATTGATGTTTTTTGTTGGTCCATTTGCTTGATTTCAGATTCCTCCTGAAGATACATCGTCTACCCGATCTTCGTTTACTGTTCAGGATCTTAAACCTTTTACAAAATATGTGTTTAGGATTCGCTGCATAAAGGAAGATGGTAAGGGGTTCTGGAGCGACTGGAGTGAAGAAGCAAGTGGGACCACGTATGAAGATAGTAAGTAAACAAATGTGTGAAGAAACCACGCTGTTGGAATTCTGGCTGGAAATAGTGTCTTGTGTTAATAACACAGACCTCACTGCTTCTTATTTTGTGCTCATTTTATTCAAACTGTAGTATTTATACTTTTCATTTTTAAGGAAATCAAGATGTAAAATTTAACATGCATTATTGGTAGAATAATCTATCTGATACCTAAATAAGGAAAATTATCGTGGAGTGATGTCTTAGATACCATCAGAAAACCAATGACTAACCGTTGATAAATCCAGAACATTTTAGTCAAGGAGTGTGGTTAAAAGATTCTAACTAGAGAATCATAGCCTGAAACATTAAAATCACACTATGTGGTAAAATATGTCTTAGACTCTCACTATTAAAAAAAAAATTGTACTGTACCTTTCCTTCATTTTTTTTTTTCTAACAGTATTTGATAAACCCCTAGAAAAAGATTGGTCCTAGAATTTTGGTTAGTTATTTTCCATTTCCCACATAGGTAAATTAATGCATATGGTATAAAATACAAAAGGGTATACAACCTAAAGATTCCATCCACAGAGCAGCTCATGTTATTCATTTCATATGTAGCCCTCAAGAAATAATCCTGGCTCGGCACCTGTGGCTCAAGCCGCTAAGGCACCAGCCACATACAACTGAGCTGGCAGGTTCGAATCCAACCTGGCCTGCCAAACAACAATGAAGGCTGCAACCAAAAAATAGCCAGGCATTGTGGCGGGCTCCTATAGTCCCAGCTACTTGGGAGGCAGAGGCAGGAGAATCACTTGAGCCCAGCAGTTGGAGGTTGCTGTGAGCTGTGATGGTATGGCACTCTACTCAGGGCAATAGCTCAAGGCTCTGTCTTGAAAAAATAAGTTTGTTTTATGAAGTGCTCTTTCACATGATTGGTGATTATCATAATGGTACTGTGTATTTGTTTTTATTATATCCTATCTGAATCATCCCTACATAAAGTAATAAAGTTATACCACTTTTACTACATTAACTTAATAATCTTATGTATATTTAGGGATTTTAGGCATGTATTTAAATATCACTTTCCAATTGATTTTTAGCAGTAAGTAGATTTCTAACAATAAGCAATATCAACTAATTTTTATTTTAAAGTTCATCTTTAAAAAATCAATAGTATCAACTTATTTTCCAAAAATTTTGTAATCATAAGATATAGTATTCAGTAGAATAAAAAGGGATTTAAATAAAATCCAAGCAGTGTGTATTGATCAATAAGAGGTAATTGTAAGTGACCAAAAAAAAAAAAAAACAGGAGAGAGAGAGAGAACAGGCAGACCAGGAAGGCTGGCGAAAGTCCTGCCAGTACAGGAGGTTCAAGTAGTAAGTTACATGCCCATACAGCACAGCACCCAAACCAGAAAAACATGACGTTATAAGAAAATAAGAAATAGGATGCCTCTTTGGTTATTTCTTAGGATACATTTGTACCTTTATGTTTTGAGGTTAGAAAAGAGTTCCAATATAATCTAAATCATCAAGCTATTATGCTTTCTGAGGAAGACCCAGGGGTATTGTGCTGGGATGGGAAAATGCTGGTATAATGTCCATGCAGTTGAAGGACAGTATGTGAAGAACAAAGTAAGAATAACTTCCAGGATTGTATTTTACTATTCAAACTTTATATTTTAAAAGTTTATGTTTTTCTTTAGGACCGTCTAAATCACCAAGCTTCTGGTATAAAATAGATCCATCCCATCATACTCCTGGCTATAGATCTGTACAACTTGTATGGAAGGTAAAAATCACATTTACATTCTTTTACCTTTTATATAAATATGTTTGTGTAGAGTATGAGCAGAGGTTTTTTTTTAACAGTTAAATTTGTATTCATCTTAATATCAGCAAAGCATTTGATAACTATTTTTAATAAATAGAAACACAAAGCTTTAGCTTTGTGTCAAGTTCATAAACTGCAGATAATAGGTATTTATATGAAAATGTAAGTTTTTCAAGAAGGACTCTGTCTTGTAAAATTTTTGGAATTTTCCAGAGTGCCTCAGAAAATAAGAAAGATGTGAGAGAATCAGAATGTATGGTGATAAATTGGTAAATGTATGTGAAAAGATCATATTTTTAAAAAGGCACAGAGAAGAACAATACTCAAGCATAAAATAAATTATTTAGGCCCCCATGGCCACAGTGCAGAACTGTGTACAGAATTAAAAGCTAACAGAATGGTGCTGCTTCCCCTCCTTTTAGTTGAGGTCATCCTTTTAGTCTTCCCTCAGGATGTAGTAGTTTTACTTTGGTACCATTTTAAATGATATTGCCAGTCCTTTCTAATTAAATATTTAGAGATTTAGCATAATGGCAGAATTTGTGAACACAAAGAAAAATTAATTAACTTTAAGATTTATAAAGTAAATTTTTTAACTTATTTTGTTATAGACATTGCCTCGTTTTGAAGCCAATGGAGAAATCTTGGATTATGAAGTGACTCTAACAAGATGGAAGTCACCTTTACAAAATTACATCGTCAATGACACAAAACTGACAGTAAATCTCACAAGTGATCGTTATATAGCAACCCTAACAGCAAGAAATCATGTTGGCCGATCAGATATATCAATTTTAACTATTCCTGCCTGTGACTTTAAAGGTTTGTGTCTGTGAGGTGGAGCCTGACTTATAGATGGAATAAAGGTGGTTAGGTATAGACAGGGCTCCCATAAAAAAACACAAGTAGTCAAGACGGATTGTCTCCTGAGTATTAGGGATGATTACATTTTTAGAAATTGTTCAGCAGGCAGATTTCATCAGTATGCATGAAATACTTCTGTCTCTACATGGCTCACTTAAACCCTACTTTATTCATTTAAGCACTTTCTGATTACTTACCTGGCTTTAAAAGTTTTATTTCAAGATTTTGAGAACTGTAAATGCATATGTGTTACTGCTTTCAAAAGACAAAAAATTCCAGTTGCAAACTTATATAATACAGTATTTGAACAATTTGGGGAGGCAAAAATTCAAGTTTAATGGGGCAGTGCCTGTAGCTCAGTGGGTAGGGTGCAGGCCCCATATACCAAGGGTAGAGGGTTCAAACCCAGCTCCTGCCAAACTGCAACAAAAAATAGCCAGGTGTTCTGGCAGGTGCTTGTAGTTCCAGCTACTTGGGAGGCTGGGGCAAGAGAATCTCCTAAGCCCAGGAGTTGGAGGTTGCTGTGTGCTGTGATGACATGGCACTCTACTGAGGGCAATAAAGTGAGACTCTGTCTCTAAAAAAAAAAAAAAAAAATTAAAGTTTAAAAATAAATTTGCTGGGTACAGTGGTATGTGCTGATAGTCCCAGCTACTTCGGAGGCTTGAGGCAGGAGGATCTCTTGAATCTAGGAGTTCAAGGCCATCCTGAGCAACATAGAGCCTCATCTCTTAAAAAAAAAAACTTTTTTAAAGAATTAAAAATAAACTGATTATCTATTTCCCATGAAGTGATTTTATGCAAGGAAATGTAGATTTAACATATGTTATAGAAATTGATAAATTACATGTTTTGAAAATGACTATAAAATATGGAAATTTCAGTTTTTGGAATAATTCATTTGTTATATCTGTATTCAAACTTTGTTTTAAAGCTACTCACCCTGTAATGAATCTTAAAGCATTCCCCAAAAATAACATGCTATGGGTAGAATGGACTCCTCCAAGGAAATCTGTAAACAAATACATACTTGAATGGTGCATCTTATCGGATAAGTCACCCTGTATTCCAGACTGGCAACAAGAAGATCATACCGTGCGTCACACCTATATAAGAGGTATACCTGGCTAGGAACTCTGAGTTGATAATCCTTTTTCTAACTCTCTAGACAGATCTTTCTTTTTCATTCTTTTCTGGTTTATAGATGTTGTGGTCCATTGAAAAGACTTCTGATTTATCATAGCTCCACTAATTTTTAAATGTGTGACTCTCATGAAGTCACACTTAACCACTCTGAACTATAGGGTCTCTTTATGGATAGAGTGGGGTTAATGCTGTCTTTTCTTATACCCCCTACTTTGTTTTATCACCAAAGTAGACTTATAAAAGTGTAAAGTGATAGAGAAATATATGGAGTCCAACATACTTTTTGTACCTAATTTGACTCCTTCATCCTTCAGATGAGAAAATAGTTTCTTAGAGCATCTGGATGACTTGTTTGACTTCTTACAGCCATCAAACTGGGGAAGCAGAACTAGAACTCAGGTTTTTGTCGTTCAACTGGAAGCATTAACAAAGGACAGAAAGTACTGCTATTACAGAGCTGCAAAATGTATTGTTCTGTGTTAAGGAAGGTACTGTTTAAGTGTCTGTAAAGTAACATAGCAAGTCTAATGGGAAAACAAAAACACTCAGCTTGAATGAGCTTTTTTAATAAAGAAGAAAGAATGATTATTAGAATTCAGCTGTGAATAACGTGATTAATCAGAGAAGAGCCTTAAGCAGAGAGATACCATATCCTGCCATAACGTTTTTAACTTTATTTATGAAATGGGCTATTTGGCCTTCATTAACCTATTATCCAATATACTTTTAATAAGCTTACTTATATAGTTTATCAGCCTTGTCAAAGTAAAAACAAAGTGTAATGAGGGGGGGAGGCAGAAATAGCTGGATAATGGAAACTTTATGAAAGCATAGCATAGGCTCTAGAGACATTAAGCTTGGGCCCTATTATAGCTCAGTAACTCTGAAACCACCACTGTTAGAGGAGAATATAGCAATTGTTCATTTCTTGATAATATTGAATCATCATGAAAAAGTAAAAGCACTCTATTTAAGAAGGCAAAAGAGCATATAATTTCATAAATTATAAGGAAAAGTAAGTTCTTATTGATGGTGTAAACTTTACTAAAACCTTATTTTCTAATGTCTACATAAAAAGAAAAGTTTTACTGGTGCATGCTCAAAAAGTAAGTTACTGTAATAATGTGGAGGGATTATAAATGAAGTATTTGAGATAATTTTTCTAATTGTGGGGGAAATAGCACAATTGTTTTTTTTCTAACTCTAACAAACCAGGCCTGCTAGAGCCTTTCCCTATGTCTTACTAGTGGTATCTTGCTCATTAATCAGTTCTCAGTTAGGTAAGATACAAAAAAATTGTTCACTCTTCAGTAAGACCCAGAGCAATTTGAGATCATTGTTTTAAATACAGTCATTACTCTTAATAAAAATATATCTTTTTTTATCCACTGTATTGGCAGTACCATTATAAAACAGTTTTACCTTAACTAAAGTTGAATCCAGTACACAAAAGGCAATGCTTGCTTAGAAAACTTTTAAAGGAAGGAAAGTTAAGTGATTATGAAATTGTAATGTAAAAAATAGGAATTCAGTTTTTCATTATGAGTCAAAAAATGCTTAATTTGCTATTTTTACTTTAGGGAACCTAGCAGAGAGCAAATGCTATTTGATCACAGTTACGCCAGTATATGCTGATGGACCAGGAAGCCCTGAATCTATAAAGGCATATCTTAAACAAGCTCGTAAGTCCAAACTCACTTTCTTTGAAAAATGTTAAGAGTTTCTTACTAACAAAGACATGTCAATTTTTTTTTTTTTTTTTTTTTTGAGACAGAGTCTCATTATGTCCCACTTGGTGGAGTGCTGTGGCATCACAACTCACAGAAATCTCAAACTCTTGGGCTTAAGTGATTCTCTTGCCTCAGCTTCCCAAGTAGCTGGGACTGTAGGCGCCCACCACAATGCCCAGCTATTTTTTGTTCCAGTTGTTATTGTTATTTAACTGACCAGGGGTAAGTAACTCACCAGCCTTGGTGTATGTAGCTGGTGCCATAACCACTGTGTTACGGGCACTGAGCAGACTTCTCCCTTTTTTTTTCTTAAAGACATGTCACTTTTAAGTAAGGCTATGTTCAAATAATTTTATGATAAGGAAATTTTATTCAATTCTAGTATTTTCATTTAGCAAATACATTTATTCTGTTACAGCACCTTCCAGAGGACCCACTGTTCGAACAAAAAAAGTAGGGAAAAATGAAGCTGTCTTAGAGTGGGACCACCTTCCGGTTGATGTTCAGAATGGATTTATCAGAAATTATACTATATTTTATAGAACCATCATTGGAAATGAAACTGGTAATACAACCATATCAGTTATTAAGAATCAAGTGTTTTCTTCCTAAGCTTTCTGTGCTCTTTGAAGTCTCAGCGTGTCTTATGTAGTCTGTCTTCTTACAGTAGATTGTCTTCAGGAGACACCCAAGAGTACACCTTTGGTTGCTTTGGTGGCTCTGTTAAAAAATACTGTGTTGTGCTTATAGAGGAATATTATGAGCAGAATAATAGAGTTAGAAATGTTGATTCCTGTCAAAAAATATTTTTATTCCTTTCTAAGACAGTGCTAAATATAGGCCAGGTGAAGCAAAAGTATTGAGTAGCTGCCTAAAACAGTTTTTTATTTTTTCCAGCTGTGAATGTGGATTCATCCCACACAGAATATACACTGTCCTCATTGACTAGTGACACATTATACATGGTGCGGATGGCAGCATACACAGACGAAGGTGGCAAGGATGGTCCAGAATTCACTTTTACTACGCCAAAGTTTGGTAAGAAGTATTAAAGTTTGTTCTTTAATTTTTCCCCCTTTTTAAGCTTAATTAGAATGGAAATGGACATAGTTTATATACTAAACTATTTTGAAAAGTGAATTAAGTGTTCATAAATTATGGTTTTGGTTGTTTATCTAGTTCGTTGATATAAACAACAGGAAATACAATTCCTCACCTTTTTGTTTTATTAACAGCTTTTTTATTAACAGCTTCTGACTGAATTCATCTAAACTCTAAATTCCAGAAGAATTTGTGTACCTTTTCCAAGCAGGTTCATTTTCTTCACTGGTTTGGGTGTGATATCTTTAGACAGATTCCCACCCTCCCAGTCTCCACTTCCATACGTCCAGCTGAGTCTAACCTGCTTAACTGAGGCTTCCAACCCCACACCTCCGCTGCATCCTTTTTGGTGTCACTCACAGAAGACCTCTCAGTCATTACATGTCACACCCACTTCATGCTTTGTAGTCTTCTTTGTTTCCTCTTTCAGTCTTTGACTCTTGCCCTTTCCATCTTGAAACTCCCTCCTCCCTTGGTTTTTCTAAACATCCTTTCCTTTGTTTTTCTATTAGCACCCTCAAAGGGGGGAAAAAGTGCTCCCTACTTGTTCTCCTTTTCTGCTCTACTTTCAAATGGTTTGTATTCCCCAGAAGTCTGTTTTGGGCCTTCTTTTCTTATCTGCCCATTCCAACTCCCTGTCCACCACTTTACCTGTCCTCCCTTTCCTTCCCAAACACGTTTCTCTCACTTTAGTCCATGCCACACCACCAAGCTCTTTGCCACAGCCAGAAATTTAGATGTAATTGCTATAAATTGCTTTGTATCTTTTTCCCTCACATAACCATGTGTCAGGTCCTATTGATTGTGCTTAATGAATTACTACTTTTGCCTATGTTTTCATCATAGCTTTCTCCAACCGTAAGCTCTTCCTCATACTGTCCACCTCTCTGTGTCTTTCCCCAGGGCATTGTCCTCATTTAGGTCCTTGCCTTCTCTTGTTTGGCTGTTCTTATAGCCTCCCTAAAGCAGATCTAAGCTAAATTCTTTCTTATTCCCTTGGCATTTCAAATCATTTAAAAAGTTACCTTATTTTATTGTATTTATTTTTATAAACCCCACCCCCAAGCACTAGCATAGTAAATGACAAATAGTAAGGTTGACAGCTGCTGTTCTAGATTATAAAAGTAATGTTCATTATAAGGAATTTAGACTACAGTAAAATACAAAGAAGAAGAAAAATCAATCCTAATTTCCTTATAACATTTGTATATCTTTTAGTCTTTTCTATGTATACATTATTTCCAAAACTTAGATCATACTCCTTATGATAATCTCCTTATTTTCAATTACCTATCTATTGTTTCATGGAGACATTATGGCTTCTTTATATCGCATGGGTCTCACCACCAACCTAACAGCTTAAGAAATACAGCATAAGTAAACAAAACAAATGGAAAACCAGGGGGCTGTATAGAGAGTAAGTAAAAATAGGAATTTAAAGAAACCAGTTAAGGGGTAGGGAGATGGGGTCATCTTCAAAGGTTCTACCTAAATTAGATCTGAGACATATATACATCCCTTACCATTTAAGAGTTAATACATTTCAACCCATAATTTATTCCCAAGCATTGATCTGATTTCTTGATTTCTACTGGGCTTCATAGGATGGTAAGGGATATGGCTACGTGTGGTGGGAAGATCGAGTAGTATATGGCTGCAATATTACTTTTGTACATTATTACTGTAAAAGACTAATTAAAAGAGGGCTAGAGAAGTTAACCAAAAAGAAACGTCAGGTAAACCATTTAATCTTTCCAATATTAATTGTCCCAATTAGGGGTTCATTTGGTTAATAAATCCTTTTTTAAATGCACATCAGGATTTGAATGGTACTTAGGAATCTTAGGCTTGTTTCCTCTGAAGATGATTTATTTTTACTTGTGCCACTCCTTGTATCTGTTGAGCATCTCCTAAAATTCTAAGCCCTATATCAGCTATATCAACTTTTTCAAAATGGTAAATAACTATTAAAAATTGAGAGTTGTGTTTTTATTCCTTGTAGAAGGTTAAATTTTTAATTCAGTTAGGTTATTCTGTAGCCTTTCCAGGTTTACCCAGTATTCAAGTATTTGTTCTGATTTGTGTGTTAACACAGTGATAGGTGTTAGAACTCAAAGATAAGCTTTTGCTAAGATTCTGCTCAATGCAAATCATAAATATAAGAAAGGGACAGTTTGGAAGTTTTAACTTACCCAGGTAGATTATCTAATAAACTGAACAAATCATTTGAATCCCCCAGCCAACATATATTTTATGGTATGTGGCCAGGTAACTATGTAAGGCATAAATGGCTAGAATATGATTTACTAAGGAAAGTGGTGGAGAAACTAGCTTTAAGTCTGAAAAGACTGAAAAAAATCAGGATGGTGTGTCAACTTTTCCTCAGCAGTCTGGTTGGGAAGTTGTATTTCTCCTTGGTGGATGTGTCATCAGTTATTTCCCATCATTCCTCTTTCATTGTTTTCGGGGGTTTTGTTTTTTTTTAGCTCAAGGAGAAATTGAAGCCATTGTTGTGCCTGTTTGCTTTGCATTCCTACTGACAACTCTTCTGGCAGTGTTGTTCTGCTTTAATAAACGAGACCTGTAAGTATTCTTATTCACATATTTGAATTTTCCCCAGCTTTATTTGGCTATAATTTATGTATCACAAAATTCCTCCATTTTAAGGTTATGGTCGGATGAATTTTTATAATTAAATACAGGTAAATAACTAGCACCACAATCAAGATGTAAAACAGAGGTGTCCAACCTGCTGCCCACAGGCTGCATGCTGATTCTGTGAGGACTTGGGGTTTTTGTTATTGTTTGTTTGTTTTTTGCTAATCAGCTTTCTTTATCGTTTGTGTATTCAATGCATGGCATAAGACAACTCTTATTCCAATAAAAAAATGGTTGGACACCCCTGAATGTAGAACACTTCCCTCACCCTAAAGTTTCTTCATCTTGTTTTGTAGACCATACTCTTCCTCAGTCCGTTACCACACAGTCTTTGGTTGTTTTCTGTAACTATAGTTTTGCCTCTTATAGAATTTTATATAAATGGAATCAATAGCTTATAGCCTTTTGTATAGTATCTTTCAGTTAGCATGATATTTTTGAGATTCATCCATGATGTTGCCTATACTAATGTTTTTATTTTTTATTGCCAAATAGTTATTCCGTACAACAGATAGATCAAAATATTCATCTATTACAGAAGTTTAGCTTGTGTTGCTATGAACATTCACATAAAATGCTTTCTGTGGGCATATGTTTTGATTTATCTTGACTAAATAGTGTTAGCCTTATTAATAGTTCCTTATGCATTTTCAACAGTATTTTCATATGGGTTAAAAGAACAATCAGGTTTTTTGGCTTGGCACCCATAGTGCAGTGGTTAGTGCTCCAGCCACACGCACCAGGCCTGGTGGGTTCGAACCCAGCCCAGGCCTGTTAAAAAAGAAAAAAAAATGGCAACTACAACCAAAAAATATCCAGGCATTGTGGTAGGTGCCTTTGGTCCCAGCCACTTTGGGAGGCTGAGGCAAGAGAATCACTTAAGCCCAAGAGTTTGAGGTTGCTGTGAGCTGTGACACCATGGCACTCTACTAAGTGCGACATGGTGAGATTGTCTCAAAAAAAAAAAAAAAGAAAGAAAAATCAGGTTTTTTTGGTTAGCTTTGGGGTAAAGTTTTCTTTTTAATTATGTAGATTTGTTTAATTCTTAAGATTCTTACATGAATGTGCTTAGAAATAGGGACAATTCATGGTTTATTACATGTGGTTCTTTTCTCTTTAGTATTAAAAAGCACATCTGGCCTAATGTTCCAGACCCTTCAAAGAGTCATATTGCCCAGTGGTCACCTCACACACCTCCAAGGGTAAGATAAAATGCTTCTGAGTTATTTATAATAAACAGGTATATTACGATACCTTTGTAGAGTTCATCCAAGAGATATTCAGGCTGAATCAAACAGTAAATGAAAGTAAAATAGTACATAATAAAAATTTTAATTAAAATTTAAAATACATACAGTACGATCTAAGGATAGCATATTTGTTGGAACATTCCGAATTTTGTTTAGTAAACACAAAAAATATTTGGTTGAATTTATAAACTGAAAATGTAAAAGTGCTAAAAACTCCTATGATGATAACTGTTAGAAGACCGGCATTTGGGATTGAATATTAGAACCAAGTTTAACAATCTACCCTTTAACGCTGATGAAATGATTTCTGGGAATCTAAACTTTTTGAACTTAAAATATACCCTAAAGGGTAAATCATTTGTACTTATCATCCTCTTATAATCCTTGAATTTTATATTAACAGATTAAAATATGCTGTATGTTATTACATTCTATAAAGCCTCAGTCATTCAGGTTTCATTTTTCTTAATGTTTTGTAGTTTGCGATCCAGTTACCTCTAGGCTTTATAATATGGGCATGAAACAAATAATGTTTGAAGATCATTAGCTTATCAAATGTAACACCAGCAGTATTAATTTTCAGCTTCTGAGGAAATACAGCCTGATTCATTAGATTTATTTTACAATATCTTCAATTTGGGTAGGTAACAGTGATTTGGTGATGTAACATAGGTTATTTCTGCACCACTGAAAATTAATAAATTTCAGAGATGTATTAGCTCTGTGGCTTTAACTAGTATTTTCCATGTACATCTATGAGTTTCTAAGTGAATTTATGTCATAGTTAATAATCCATTTCTTCTCTTTCTTAGCATAATTTTAATTCAAAAGATCAAATGTATTCAGATGGCAATTTCACTGATGTCAGTGTGGTGGAAATAGAAGCAAATGACAAGAAGACTTTTCCAGAAGATCTGAAATCATTGGAGCTTTTCAAAAAAGAAAAAGTTAGTACTGAAGGACACAGTAGCGGTATTGGGGGGTCTTCGTGCATGTCTTCTTCAAGGCCAAGCATTTCTAGCAGTGATGAAAATGAATCTGCACAAAACACTTCGAGCACTGTCCAGTACTCTACTGTGGTACACAGTGGCTACAGACACCAGGTTCCATCGGTCCAAGTCTTCTCAAGATCCGAGTCCACCCAGCCCTTGTTAGATTCAGAGGAGCGGCCAGAAGATCTACAATTAGTAGATAATACAGACGGCAGTGATGGCATTTTGTCCAGGCAACAGTATTTCAAACAAAACTGCAGTCAACATGAAACCAGTCCAGATATTTCACAGTTTGAAAGGTCAAAGCAAGTTTCATCAGTCAACGAGGAAGATTTTGTTAGACTTAAGCAGCAGCAGATTTCAGATATGTCACAGTTCTGTGGCTCTGGGCAAATGAAAATGCTTCAGGAAGTTCCTGCAGCAGATGCTTTTGGTCCAGGTACGGAGGGACAAGTAGAGAGATTGGAAACAGCTGGGATGGAGGCTGTGCTTGATGAAGGAATGCCTAAAAGCTACTTACCGCAGACTGTAAGACAAGGTGGCTATGTGCCTCAGTGAAAGACTAGTTTCTGTTACAACTTCACAAGTAAAGCTAAAAATATATCTGTGAATTCAGATAAAAAATAAATCTTCACTCTTTGAAGGTGATCGTTTGCCCTTAAAGACAAACATGTACTGAATTCTCAGTGGGCTATTTCCATTCCAGAATATCTGGGATTCTCCTTTAAGCACTACATAAACTGACTTTTATCTTCTGAATAGCTGAATGACTTTGTGCTGTTTCAGGATGTTTGCACTGAAGAAAAACAGAAAATTTGTCTGAAATTTATACAGTAAAACTTTTTGTTTTGCTATACAGAAAACAGAAAGTAAATAGGCAGTGATAATACTTAGCACAGCTATGATTTTGATGGAAGCAGTCATCAAATAAAGTAGCTTAGGAATAGTTAATATAAACAGTTAGGGGAACAAGGTCTAGACTCTCAACTTTCACTGACAACATAATTGAAAAGAGGCTCATAGGACATAACTGATGAGCCCAACCCACCTTTTGTAGTTTGACAAAAAAGGGGGAGTGCCTCCTATTTATAGCAATGTATAAACTATTCCATTCCTTAATTCCCTTCCATTTCATTGTTAATGATGCTGCCACAGTTGTTGCTAAAGAAAAGGAATTCTGGAGCTTTAACTTGGCATATTAAAAATATTTTTTTAAAATGTATAATCCATAATTTTTACTAATTTTCAAAAATTTGCTATTATTGACAACTTTAAAGATCCATTTTACAAACTCATAAGTAGAAATGCCACCTTTAAAAATTGTTTGCCATTTATAAAGGCTGAAAGGGTTAACATTTTCTATGCTTATATAAAGTACCTAAGGATCATTAATCCTTAAGACTTCAGAGAATTTGATGATGAAGCACTTTACACAGTATGTTTTCAATTTAAAGTGTGTTTGGATTTTTTGTTTGTTCACCACTGATCAGAGGCAGAAGTGTGTTGAGTGTACTTCATTTTCATTTTTAGATAAGACAAGATTTAAAAATTTTCTAACAGGTGTTTGAAACAAATGAAGTTAGAGGACTTGGACAATATATACCAAAACAAAACATAACCCCCAAAATATACATATTGAAGTTAGCAAATAGCTTTATTGTGGAGACACTGAAAAAAGAGATAGTGTTTCAAATCCGGTGAGTTGTAGAGGTAGGATAGAACTTAGTTCTATATTGTGATTTGGGATTTTTTTTTTTTTTTTTGAGACAGAGCCTCAAGCTGTCGCCCTGGGTAGAGTGCTGTGGCATCACAGCTCACAGCAACCTCCAACTCCTGGGCTCAAGCTATTCTCTTGCCTCAGCCTCCCAAGTAGCTGGGACTACAGGCGCCCACCACGACGCCTGGCAATTTTTTGGTTGCAGCCATCATTGTTGTTTGTTGGGCCCAGGCTGGATTCGAACCTGCCAGCCAGCTCAGGTGTATGTGGCTGGCACGTTAGCCAATTTAGGATTTTTTTTCTTTTTTTTTTTTTTGGAGATGGGGTCATGCCATGTTGTCCAGGCTAGATGTGAATTCCTGGGCTCATGTAATCCTCCTGCCTCAGGTTCCCTGGGACTACAGGCACAAGCCACTGCACCCAGCTGATTTTGGAATATTTTAAACCTCTTCTTCAGGAGAGAAGAAAACCAGACTTCCAGAGTTTGGTACTGAAACCACCTATGCATTTTTGCTGTCCCCTGACAACCACATGTGACATGGAGGCTAAAGACAGGGCCTGAGGAAGTAAGAGGAAACCTCATTAGTGGTTGACTGTTGTTAGCAAGTGGGTTCGCAGGAAATAGGTTTTTCTGTCATAATTAAGTTACAGAAATCAGGTAGATTTAAAATAGTTTGTGAAGGTTTTTGAAGAATAAGACTAAGAAAACTTGGCATACATTTACAACTGAAATATAATTCTAGTTTTTACTCAGATTATTATTCATGTTAGATCCTGTTTATCTTTTGTATTCTTGCATTTATATAATGCATAATACTTTGCAGTTTGTACACATATATGGTCTTTGAGTAAATGCTTTATTCTGATATATTCAATTTCCTACTTTAGGCAAAAGTAGATTGGTAGAATAAGGAAGATGAGAGACAGGGACTCAGATTCACGCAAGATAATGGCAACACCACCATTATCTTGGACATCAAGAGCTAGGCTTGATCAGGACTGGATTTGTCTTGCTATATATGTCTGTCGGGAAATTTTTACCTGTTACATTTTCCATTTCCTCAAAATAAGTAGTCATGTTATTGTAATTGTCCTTAGCTGTAACCTTCCTCATAACAAATAGCTATATTGTAAAGAACATTGTAGTGTGAAGTTTTTACATTTGGGGGTCAGTTATAAAATGTGAACTCGTGATCTGAGGGAATGAGAATGAAGGGTCCTTGAAGAAAGGACTTCATATAAGCAGATTTGCAT
This sequence comes from Galagoides demidoff, assembly GCA_963574575.1. Lineage (NCBI taxonomy): Eukaryota > Metazoa > Chordata > Mammalia > Primates > Galagidae > Galagoides > Galagoides demidoff. The sequence continues at coordinate 12,234 of CAUYQV010126281.1, read as the reverse complement.
GTTGAAACCTTTATAGAGCATGGTACAGTAAGTGTCCACAGCCACAAGGGCACTTTAGACGTTAAATGGATGTGTGAATACTGTGCAGAAACTCACTCGGGAAATGAATATATATTTCAGCTCTAATATGTAATGTACATCTTTGTTCTAAAGAGAAAAGCAATCATAAAACTTGTTTTAAACACAAGATTACTTTCCTGGAGCATGTCTTAGTATAATCTGTTTTCACGCACGTAAATTGTACTTTAGGTAGGCAAGGAAACAAATCTGGTTTATTTATGTAAAAACTAGTCTAATAATGTTAGTGGTTTATCACTCTTTAAATCTGTTTTTTTTAATTGGGAAAATGATTTTTCTTTCTTTCAATAATTGCACCAACATAAAGCAAAGTTCTAGTTGATGCGAGCATGTTGTGTAGGTGTTAGCAGTACTGCCCTCACTGCGCTCGTTGGACAATCCCAAGAAAAGGATGGTTTACTCTTTAAATCTTTAGTGGCTAAAAATATCATTTAAAGTAATGCCAGCATGTCAGAAAACAGCCTGTCTGTGGTCAAAACCCATTCACTGCTTCTGCAACTACTGTTGCCCCCTCTGGGATTAAAAAATAATGGCCCAAATGTCACATGTGTTGCTATTGTAATTTGACTGTCAGTTACTAGTCTCTGTGGTATCCTGCTGTCATCTCATGAAAGAAGAGTGCTTAATAATTAATAGAAAACTTTAAACTTCAGAAATTTTACTGATTAAAACCTAAAATTACAATCCTTTTTATACATGGATCAGTCAGCATTTGAATATTCAACATTTGAATAAAAACATGTAGGAAAAAGCAAAATCATTAATATTCTATCTTTCCTACCTAGCTATTCATTTAATTTCAGCGTTATTCCTTAGTCCAGGATTTTACCACATGAAGTCATCCAATGACCGTAATTCTTACTGTGACATTAAAGGTTAATGAAGTATATTTACAAAACATTTATTAAAGCTCATGTTTAAAGTAAAAAATCTAAAGTAGTCTTAGAAATAAACACAGAGATGTCTTTCTACCCACATAGTTAACTAGTTAAAACCATGACATGTAAATGAAGACGTAGAATAATCGTCTAGAACTCCCAAAGTATTTCTCTTTACTGGCATGTACTGACCAAGCAAATCAGGCAAAAGAGAACCTCCTCCTATTGTATTCTACAACATTCTCCTGTTTTATTTTGCCCAGTTGATATTATAAGAGCAAATTTCTAAAGCATACGTTTCTGTTTCAATAAGGTTTTATTTTGCTGAGATGAGTAAAACATCAAAGTAAGCTACATAAAATTTAAAATTCAGTTGTTCAAACATATTGGAATAGCTTTCTGTTGTAGATACTAGATTATATTGCTTGGGTAAAACTACTTTAAAACTTTTTTTGTACTTTTCACTAACTTAAAAGAATATGGAGCCATAAAATGACAAGATATTTAGAATTAGTCTAAAATTGGACAGTGCTACCTTGTGAAAGAAGGTATGAACTAGTAAACCAAACCTGCAGCCTGATTCTTCTTTGGACTGGTCTTTGGCAGCAGTTTCTTTTCAGATCGTTTACAAATAATTCAGATGTCAAACTTTCCAAAGCCCATGTAACACATGTTTTGGATTAATCTTTTTTCCCCACCCTACAGGATACCAGTATGCATTAGCATAACATTCTTAGTAAGTTGCATTAAAAAGGTGACAGTTCAGGTGAGCTCTTCTGTTACTCATTTGTTCCTAATGTTTAAGGAGTTTATGCAGTCAATGGTTCCTGCAAGTGGGTTAGTTTAACTCCATTACTCAAATGCTAATTAAAGTTGATGGATTATGATGAAACACATTTACAGCTGATGGTGATAAGACATTCAAAATGTTTTGTCCCTTGAACACAAGCTTTATCTGAATAACTACAGGTTTCAAATGCTGTTAAACACCAAAATGTGATGTGCCAGAAACAAAGGGATATTTTAAAGGTAGATATTTGAAAATTCTTTAGTCTTAATGTATATGTGTATTGAGTAATATACTCTAAAAATAAATGTGCAATCTGCTAGGACAATACAGTGATTAGCATTAGGTGTATCTCCTTTTCATATCCCAGCTCTGTCCCATTCCCTTTCAAGTGCAATCCTTACACATTTCACCGGTGGTTTTACCCTCCCAACTTCATTTGGAAAGCTTGTCTAGAGTATCGTATGTATTTTTATCTTTACAGTGAATTGCATGTGTTAATTGTAACCACAGTTATCATTTTTATGTTGACATAACTCTTAAGTGTTATCATAAGTGTTCTATTATATACTAGCTCTAATCCTTTAAGTCAATTTTAAGAAATAAATTCCTATTCAAATTTTTTTCTGTGTGGTCACCGCCATCTGACTAATCCATGTGTAATGTTTGAGGTAACAGTATCACTACTGATGTTGGGTAAATAAGCATCTTAGTGTAATGCCAATGACTTATGTGGGTTCTGTGCCTTTTTTTTTTTTTTTTTTGAGACAGAGCCTCAAGCTGTCACCTGGGTAGAATGCTGTGGTATCACAGCTCACAGCAACCTCCAACTCCTGGGCTCAAGCAATTCTCCTGCCTTTGCCTCCCAAGTAGCTGAGACTATAGGCGCCCACCACAATGCCCGGCTATTTGTTGGTTGCAACCGTCATTGTTGTTTGGTGGGCCCGGACTAGATTCGAACCGCCAGTTCAGGTGTATGTGGCTGGCGCCTTAGCCGCTTGAGCCACAGGCACTGAGCTGGTTCTGTGGCTTTTAAATGCTCATCTGGCATAATAGGATTTAGAGGAAAATCTATGCACTCTCTTGGCCTTAGTAACAGAATGGAGATGGCAGATTTATTTATCGCATTTTCATATTTACCAGATGAGTTCTAGAATCCCAACATCATACCTACTACCTCCTGGTGGACTTTATTTTTAAAAGGAACCAACCAAGTATGCAGGTGCTGCATCATCATGTGGCCCTTCTGTGCCCACGCTGCTGGAACCTCTGTCCTTGTCACAGGGAGACATGAGGCAGAATGATACATAGCGTCCCATGCTGCCTCATGAGGTTACTGAGCAGTAGCATATGAAACAAAAAGAAAATCTCAGCTATTTATATTTTACTTTTTTGAGAGAGAGTTATGTCACCCTCAGTAGAGTGCTGTGGTGTCACAGCTCACAGCAACCTTCAACTCTTGGGTTTAAGCAATTCTCTTGCCTCAGCCTCCCAAGTGGGTGGGACTATAGGCTATTTTTTTTGTTATTGTTGTCATTGTTGTTTAGCAGGCCCTGGCCACCAGGTTTGAGCCCACCAGCCCTGGTTCATGTGGCCGACACCCTAACCACTGAGCTATGGGGGCCAAGCCATAAATCTCAGCAATTTAGATGAGCATGCAATTTAGTATGGGCATTGGTGAGGATGACCAGTTTCACTCGCCTTGTCTGATCATCTTCAGACCCTGCTGGTACCCCAGCCCATACTTTCCACTTTTCATAACAAGCTGGACCCTCAAGTTGATTGACTCCAGAGACTTCTTTGTGGCCATCATCTTTCTGCCTTAGGTGTGGGCAGGAAGGCCCCCAGCCAAAACCAGCTGCCAAGATGGCCAGGGAGCAAGAAATTAACGTTTCTTCTTAAATTAGTTGTTTTCTCCCACTGCTGAAGGTTTTAAAACAGATAGGGTTGCATAGCTCAGTTTTAGAAATCCATGGATATTCGAACCTGATTCTTTTACATTTATGTGTGACTATGGTTATCTCATTTAGTATGTCAAATAGAATTGTCACATAATCACTTCTGAACTTTTTTAATGAGAATTTTTCCCCCACTTAAATGGTTTTTTATTTACATACTTGTGCATTTTGTATGAAGTCAGACTGTTGCTGGGATAAGATGGTAGATACACACATACTAGAATCCATACACACACACATGTGCACACCAACACCCCCACCTCGGATTAGGGGTTCTCACTCTTCAACTGCCCCCATCAGCCCTGGTTGGGGACAGTTTTGTTGAGACAAAGTAATGGGACATAAGTGGTTTATCCCAGAGTACTTGTTCAAACACCGAATGAGACCCACCTATTGACTAGAAATCTCAGACCTCGGTTCAAGCCGACTTTCCTAGAATACTCTCAGTAGCGGGTCAAAGATACAACTACTAAGCATACATCTGCATCCTGTCCAGGTAGGAAATTGTTCTCTATAGTTTGGGCTATAGCTAGGAAAAACTTGTGGACCAGTAATAGCTTTTAGATAAGTTAATATAAATTTTTCTGAAATTAGCTTTCATGAGGGGGATTTTTTTTTTTTGAGACAGTCTTACCATGTCACCCTCAGTAGAGTGCCATGGTGTCACAACTCCAGCAACCTCAAACTCTTGGGCTTAAGCAATTCTCTTGCCTCAGTCTCCCAAGTAGCTGAGACTACAGGTGCCCACACACTTGGCTATTTTTTGGTTGCAGTTGTCATTGTTTAGCTGGCCTGGTTGGGTTTGAACCCACCAGCCTCAGTATATGTGTACCCACCGAGCTACAGCGCTGCCCAGGATCTTGCTTTTAAATGAATGACCTATAGAAAATATTTAAATAAAAAGTTACTCAGAAGTACTGGGTTTTGGACAATGGAAAGCATAATTATGCACAAACATTCAGAGACTGGAAAGACAGCAGTTCCACCACAGGGCAAAGTCAATGTGGATTTTTCCAGTTGCTCAATCTAGACTTACAAATGCCAGGACTACCCAGTTGGCATCAAAGGCTGGGAAAGGATCTCTGAGGAAATCTACCTGCCATGTCTAGAGTTGGGACCAGAAATTGTTTGGGGGATGGGGACTGGTCCCTGCCTGTCCAAAGCTGCTCCTCTTCAAGGCAAACCAATGGCCATTTCTGATTATCTGCTGGGGGCCACATGCTGGTACATAAAGGTGAACAAATACCATCTAGGGCAGTGGTTCTTTGTGTGTGTGTGTGAGAGAGAGAGAGAGAGAGAGAGGGAGAGAGTGCAATCATGCCTTTTATTCCACCATGGTGAGGGTGAGCTGAGTAAGGGTAGTGGTTCTCAACCTTCCTAATGCCTGATGTATTTTCATTGTTACAAAGGGCTCGAGACCCATAGATTGAGAACTGCTTATCTAGGGCATGTTTACTTTGGGTCATTAAATTCTTGGAAACTTTTACAAGGTAAATATCAGCACCATTTACAAACATAGGCTCCCAGAGGTGAATAATTTGCCCAAGGTCATGTGTTGACAAATAGAGTCCCAACTCCAATCTCATTCCAAAGTCCACATTCTTCAGGGTGCACACCAACTGTACCCAACTACTTTGAGCAAAAGCCTGATGATCGGCATGCCCAGGCCAGTTTCTGCATCCCAGACCTTTCTCACTCTTCTGAGCTTCTCTCCTCCTCTTCTCCCCACCCCTTTTGTGAGAGTACCTTCTACCCTTAGGCTGCCCCCCTCCCCACTGTAGCAGCCCACAACTACTTTAGCTTTGAGAACCCTACTATGGAGCCTTGAGCCCAGAATAGTGTTTTGATTGGGATCTTTCCCCCTTATGACTTCATCAAAGTTTTCTCTGAGGTTCCCCCTACCCACCTGGCCCATGTGTTTACTTTAACCCATGTAGCAATGCTTAAAAGAGATAAATGTGCCTCTCTTTCCTCAGAGTGCACTTTAACACGACCCCCTACGATCTTACTATTTTGGCCAAAGAATCCTTTCATGGTGGAATCTGGTCCACTGCAGGTAGTCACAGAAGTATCTGGGGGCAAAAGCCTCTCCTGAGTGCTTGAACCATACCTTTCTGTCCCATAAGTTTCTGTCCACAGACCTCCCAGAACTACTTCGAACATGCACACCCATCCCAGCCTGTTGCCTTCACAATGCAGCCAGCTACCCGGCCATCTCCTGCCACTCCATGGGATAGGCAGTGTGGGAAACCTGCTGCAGCCCAGCTACACCGACCACATTCCCCACACTTGCTTTCTGTCCTTCCAGGTCCTACTAGGACTCTCTCCAGACTCATAAAGCCTCTTCTCCAGCTACACACTTTATAATTCCAGAACATACATTTCCCAATGGTGTCCCAGACTGCAGTGGCCACAGGGGGGCAGTGGGGCCTAGGCAATCCATTTGATCCCAGACTGAACATTCCAGGGAGCTGCCTTCCTGTGAGAGGGACAAAGAAGACAGGAGGGCTGCTCCCCTCCATTCAGATGTTCTCCTTCCCCTCTGTTCCCCTGCCCACTGCTGCCAAGTGACACAGATGCCTGATGGAGCCCAGGCTCTGGGAGTGGCTGTGCCCCCTCTTCCTGCTAAAGACCTGCAAAAGACTAAGGGGTGCTCAGACTGAGGGCTCCCTGCTTGCTATCCCTCCCCAGTGCTATCTGCCTGGCTGCTCCAGCAGAGCAGGGCACACCCCAAAGCTGAGGGCCATTAAAGCTGCTTGAGTACCCCATAGACAACTTTTTTTTTTTTTTTTTTTGCAGTTTTTGGTGAAGGCTGGGTTTGAACCCACCACCTCTGGCATATGGGGCTGGCGCCCTACTCCTTTGAGGCACAGGTACTGCCCCCAAGCCCACGGGCAACTTAAAACCACCATGCTTCTCCCTGGCACAGTCAGGGGTTAAATTTTGGAGGCCAGAGGACAGGCTGGCAGGCCGGATCCCGCAATCCTCCAAGACTCAATTGTGTTGCTCAGGGGCATGGAGGGGAGATTTGTGAACTAATCCTGGGAGGCAAGGGAGCCCACTTGGGCAGAACTAAGAATGCTGGTGGGTCAGTACTGCGGCACACTCACAGAGCACTCCTCCACCCACAGGAAAGCTACATGTTTGGTCGGGGGTGGAATCCTGGGCAAGGAAGCTCCTAGCCTGCAGTACCACTCCCAACAGCCAGTCTGTGAATTCCAGATGACCCCACCCCACAAGCAGACTTTCTGGTTTAGTGGAGCCATTTCAGCCCTTCCCTGGTGGCTTTCCCCAGCAGCCTGGGAACTGGCCCTGGCAGAGACAGTCTTGTGCCTGCCAGAAGCCTGACCCAGGCCTGTCCAGCCTACCTCCTGAACATACCTCTGCTGTGGTGGACAATAAGGAGTCCCTGGGAGCTCCACAACCCACCAACCACCTGGGGCTTTGAAGGACTTCTCCTGATGGACTAGTGCTGGCCAAAGGTCCCAAAAAACAACACTGCAGATTTCTCTTTCCTGCAGCACCACCTACTGTCAGGGAGGAAAACTTGTACAGACCATTACAGCATTTCCTGATCAATTATACAGGGTATGTTGATTCTTACCCACAAGCACCACCTGGTCTCAGATTAAACTGGGTGTGCCGATATAATTCACACTGTTAAGTGCCCTTCAATTCATGAATGGATAAAGAAAATATGGTATGTATATATATACCATGGAGTACTACTCAGTCATTAAAAAAAATGAAAAATGTCATTTACATGGACTTGGATAAAACTGGAAGTTATCTCAGGAATAGAAAACCAAACACCACATTCTCACTAATAAGTGGCGTTAACTGATGGGTGCACACAGGTGCAAAGCAATATAAAGAACTTGAAAAACCAAGAAGGGGAGGGGATGGCATAAAAATTTACTTATTAGGTCCTATGAACACTATTCTTGTTACAGGCATACCAAAAGCCCTAACTTAAGCATTCTGTAAGACATCCTTGTAACAAAAATTGTGTACCCCCTTCGTATTTTGAAATAAAAATACATCAATTAAAATTTGCACATACAAAGAGATAGGTGAGTAAAAAAGATTTTATTTTTTTTAATTTTTAAAATGTGTCTCAGGTTTCATTTAATCCAAAGCTGCATAGTGTCATGGGCAGTTGGGTATCTGCTCTCCCCACCTCCAACCTGAAGTCATCTCCTGATTCCCACCCTACTCCCACCCCAACCAAGGGCAAAAGCTTTATGTATATGTTCATAAATATACATATATGTATACACACACAAAAAGATATGAAAGCAAAAATTTAGAGGAAAATTGAAGCCAGGACAGATTATTTTATCCCAACTCTTTATCCTGGAAATAAGGAAAATGAGGCCCAGAAGATACTCCACCAAGGGAGAAAATACTTGTTTTGGAGGGTTGTGATAGAAAAAGGCAACAGCCCTTTGGGAAGTTATTATGCAGAGAGGAAGAAGAAATGAACACTCAGGATCGGGCTTTGCCTTAACACATCAGAAAGAGCAAGTAGGTACAATCACATAAACCAGGCTGCAACTTACCTCCTGGCACAAATATAGGCCACCCTCAATATAAAGTGACCCCCTAATTCCTCAAAAAGAAGATCCTAAGGAAAGGTTTTTGGACACTTTAAGTATATATGCTTTACAGATGTTGATTAAACAGATATCCACCTTAGGTACATGCATAAATCAGAGGCAGAAACATAGAATATTGATTTCTTTCCCTTGCACTTTATGAAATAATTCTATGCAACTCTTCACTTGCACTTGGGGGCCTCTCCTTGTCATCACCAGATCCCCTTTGCAAATCATCGGCACAGTTTTTTAGAGCTGATTTCTATGATTTCCATCTAGTTGTCTGAGACACATCGTGACAAAGCCATTATAAGAAACAGCATTCAAGCCCTAAGCTTCCACTTCAGTTATATCATACTTCCCCCAGTTATCTTATAAATGCACATGTACATCTTAATAATGTAAAATTTTGGTTACACTGAAATCTGATAGAATGCTGCGATCATATCCCAGGAATAATGACTAAATCTTTGTTCTACACCGTGGGCTTCTTTTATCCCAATTCCTTCTGGTGATCTCCATGTGCCTCCCAAACTTAACACTGAACAAGTCATTTTGGTGAATGGGTGTTTCCCAAACAGAACTTGTGTTTTCAAAGTAGTTCTGAGAGTTTATGAGAAAACGTGTAAGGACTTAACTATTAGGGAACTTCCTCTTTTCTAGGGAAAGATTTTATATTCAGGCAAAAAGCTGTATTTATCAGGCATGCCTTCCCAGAAGAAAAGAATTTTCTGTAGAATTCTGTAGCTCTGAGTGTGGACTGGTGAAGGTGGAGACCAGTGTGTACATAAACTGTTTTCAAATTAATGTTGCCTCAGTTCTCTGTTTCAGATTAAACTACTAATCTTCTTGTTGAAATGAGACCTAAATTTCAGGAGTCGTCAGAAGAACTTCTAGTGATCTCCCCGAGCAACACCCAGATTTCACCCACCCTGCTTCTAGCTCCTTTGCTACAGGTGTAAGCTCAAGTAAGCAAGGACCCCTCAGTTACCAGCCTCAGCTTGAACATGGATGGATTTGTCTGCAATCCACAGGCACAAGCAGGGAGGTAAACCTACAGTTTTTCTACTCCTAGGGTAGAGAAAGGAATGCCCAGGAAGACATCCAATCACAGATCTCTAATTGCAGCAATTGAGGAAGGAAATATCCAATCACAACATTTTTTTTTTTTTTGACTCTGTAGCCCTGGGTAGAGTGCCCTGGTGTCATAGCTCACAATAACCTCAAACTGCTGGGCTTAACCGATTCTCTTGCCTCAACCTCCCAAGTAGCGGGGACTACAGGCACCTGCCACAATGCCTGGCTATTTTTTGTTTGTAGTTGTCATTGTTGTTTGGCAGGCCTGGGCTGGATTCGACCAGCCAGCTCAGGTGTATGTGGCTGGTACCCTAGCTGCTGAGCTACAGGTGCCGAGCCTCCAATTACAACCTTTTTTTACCGCATTTAAGGCAACATGGAACAGATTTCTCTCTTCTCCAGTAGAATCCTGTGTGAAAGCCAGCCAGCCCCATTTCCAAACTAGGAGGCTTCATGCAAATAATTCTGCAGGTGTCAGATTTGCTCCTGATTCCATGATAGATAAAGAGTCTGGTGATGTCAGAGGGCTTCCCCAGGCTCTCCCATAGTGCAAAGGGAATAGTAAGACATGAAGGTGAGACAGACTGGGCCTGGTGACAAGGCTGAGCCAGGTGAGATGAGCCCCCCACCCCACCCCGCCGCCCCGCTCTCAGCACACCTGTTTCCATTCTGCACCTTCTACCCTTCTGGTGATGGTGTGGCCAGCTAAGGAGTTGGGCTTTCTGTCGCCCTGTGAGAGTGGGAGCAATTCCAGGTTCTCAAATGTCTTGACTTTCAGAAGATCATTCTAGCAGTTAAGTGAGGGACAAACTAGAGGAGGTAACACCTGGGATGGAAAACTGTTGAAAAGAGCTGAGACCAGGAGGAAAATAGGGAGGCCGAGGAACCCAGACCCTACCACTGGGAGGCCAGAGAATGGACCTCAGGGGTTCATACCGAGTCTGCTGCCTGTGAGAGCTGGGGAGGAGGAGGAGGCCAACAGCAAGGTGAGTTCAGAGACTGTGTGAGTGACTGGACTAAGCCAGGAACAGCAGCCCCTCCAGGGGAGCACTAACGCACAGAGCTGAGAAAGCACTCATTTCCTCTTCAGCACAATCTTAGACAATCCCTTCTTCCTTTATGCCAGCACCAACTTTCGGGACTGCAGGCCTGACAGGTTCTGAGATAACCTTCTTGTTTGTGGCCAGTATCAGAAAGGTGGCTCTGAAAGGCATGTAGAGCTCCGTGCCTGTGGCTCAAGCAGCTAAGGCGCCAGCCACGTACACCTGAGCTGGTGAGTTCAAATCCAGCCTGCCAAACAACAACGATGGCTGCAACCAAAAAAATAGCTGGGCGTTGTGGCAGGCGCCTGTGGTCCCAGCTACTTAGGAAGCAGAGGCAGGAGAATCCCCTGAGCCACAGGAGTTGGAGGTTGCTGTGAGCTTTGATGCCACAGCACTCTACCAGGGGGATAGCTTGAGGCTCTGTTTAAAAAAAAAGAAAGGTTAACCTCACCAATTTGGGGACTGACTGACATCAGGTCCCTCCTGATGTGATACGCTGAAGACACTATCACTTTTTAGTAGCCATGATGATTTAATCATTAGATAAGCCTAAATTAAGGGACATTCTACAAAACTGCTCTCTATACTTCAAATGTCAAGGTCATCAAAGACAAAAAAAGGAGGAGAAACTGTCGCAGATTAAAGGAGCTTAGAAAGACATGACAACCGCCCAGGCGCAGTGAGTCACGCCTATAATCCTAGCACTCTGGGAGGCTGAAGCAGGTGGACTGCCTGAGTTCACAGGTTCAAGACATGCCTGAGCCTGAGTGAGACCCCATCTCTACAAATAGCCAGGCACTGGGTTGGGGCCTGTGACTCAGTGGTTGTTAGGGCACTGGACACATACATTGGGGCTGGTGGGTTTGAACCCCACCCAGACCTGCTAAACAACGAAAATTACCAAAAAGAAAAAAAAAATAGGCTTGGCGTCTGTGGCTCAAGTGGCTAAGGCGCCAGCCACATACACGGAACGTGGCGGGTTCGAATCCAGCCCAGCTCGCCAAACGACAGCTGCAACCAAAAAAATAAAAAAATAGGTGAGCATTATGGCAGGCGCCTGTGGTCCCAGCTACTTGGGAGGCTGAGGTAGGAGACTTGCTTGAGCCCAGGAGTGGGAGGTTGCTGTGAGCTGTGATGCCAGAGCACTCTACCCAAGGGGACAGCTTGAGGCTCTGTTTCAAAAAGAAAAAGAAAAAAAATAGCCAGGCATTATGGCGGGCACCTGTAGTCCCAGCTACTTGGGAGGCTGAGGCAAAAGAATCACTCAAGTCCCAGAGTTTGAGGTTACTGTGAGCTGTGACACCCTAGCACTCTACTGAGGGTGACATAATGAGACTCTGTCTCAAAAAAAAAAAGGTAGATGACGCCTGAAGCTCAGTGAATAGGGCCCTGGCCACATACACGGAGGCTGGCAGGTTTGAACCCAGCCCAGGCCAGCTAAACAACAATGACAACTGCAACAACAAAAAATAGCCAGGCGCTATGGTGGTTGCCTGTAGTCCCAGCTCCTTAGGAGGCTGAGACAAGAGAATCACTTAAGCCCAAGAATTTGAGGTTGCTGTAAGCTGTGACGACACAGCACTCTACCAAGGGTGACACATGACAACCAAAGACAATGCATGATCCTCAACTGGATTCTGTAGCATGAAAAATAACGGCTACCAAAGTTACCATTGGGACACTCACTAAAATTTGATCCTTGGCTCAGCGCCTGTGGCTCAATCGGCTAAGGGGCCAGCCACATACACCTAAGGTGGTGGGTTCAAATCCCCAGCCTGGAGCCACCAAACAACAATGATGGCTGCAACCAAAAAA